>JAXCGZ010009571.1:100000-131529 GCA_037179515.1 Halocaridina rubra
GCATACCCTTGCTAACCTCAGACCGTGACGGGGAGCGAACCCTCGACCTAACGCCTCAGAGTCGCGGACGCTACCGTTTGAGCCACGGTGACTACGCGGAGAACATCTTCAATATTAGTTACTTTTGTTTGTAATAGATGAAAACTTTGAGAAATAAGAACGTTTCGACAATTGCAGTTTTCTTTTTCCAAGAGAGTATCAGAGCTGGAGATTGTTCATCATTTTTTTTTTTTTAACATACTTTCAGTAGATTTTATTTTTTTAAACGGTGGAAATTTTTACCAAAAAGTCCTTGTTTACTTATGCTGTACTGTTCGATTTTGTCATAAAATATATCTTTAGTATATTTTGTTTTTGTTTTTTGAGAAATACATCTGATGCTTTTTTCTTTCATAAGTACAATTGTACTTCATCTTACGCTGTTAATTGATGCTACTTCTCACATAAGTGAAATATCTCATATAGTCCAAACCTTATATAACTGTGCCTGAAATTTGTTCCGGTTTTACGTCACGGACTCCCTTTTCTAACAAGGGCTAGGACGGCTGCCTTCTTGCGAAGGACTTGGTTTGGCAGATGTAATCCTTACCCAGAGTGCATGCCCTTGCTAACCTCAGACCGTGATGTGGCGCGAACCCTCGACCTGACGCCTCAGAGTCGCGGACGCTACCGTTTGAGCCACGGTGACTACATAACTGTGCCTGAAATTACCGTATACAATTTTCACAATCTCCTGTATACTTTGAACTATGCCTAGATTACTGTTCTGTACTGGAACTATATAGTTAAAATTTATGTAAATACAGTACTGTAGTTGCTATAATGCATCTATTGTGGAATTTTTGTGTGTGTTAAATTATTGCGAGAAAATTTTTTTGATTTTTTTTTTAATATTTTCCAACTATGTATGCTCAAAATAGCACTAATTAAAACCATGTAAGATGAGGGATAATTGTACGCGACATAAGAACAGTTGCAGTTATTAGCTGTTATCCTGATCACCTTTGTGGGGGATTATTGTGGTCTGTGGAGCAAAACATCACAGTGCTGATTTAAATAAAAGAAAATTCGATTTAAATAAAAAAATCGATCTTATTTTCTTTTAAATCACGATTCTTCCAACCCTGTACATTATTGTATAATTACTCATTTTATAAAGTACATAGCTGTGAGAAACGTCATAATTACAGGAGAATATTTAGGCTTATTGAATAATTTCAACGATAATGAAAAGTTAGAACATTCGCAAAATTAATAATAAAATTGCTAATGAAAAACATGTGTTTAAATGATAATTTGCTGCCAAAATACGCACACACATACATACATACATACACGCACACACACACACACAGATATATATATATATATATATATATATATATATATATATATATATATATATATATATATATATATATATATATATATATATATATATATATATATATATATATATATATTATATGCAACCGGTCAAGAGTTTTGCAACATCAGAGAGGGATCTATGTTTTATTAAAGGCACCAAGATACCATGCTTCAGATAGCTCCTCTGAGGAACATGTTTAAAGAGAATTTCTCCCATAGAAGTACAGGTTTCTTCGCCAAAAGTGATCTTTTACATGAAGTCTCATATGTTGAAGGATATTTCTGGCGAAGAAACGATATCTCTCTGGGAGAAGCTCTCTCTATACATTCTCTTTAAATATCTGAAGCATGGTGTCTTAGCTTTAAGTAAATCAACATTCCTTTCTGATGCTCTACCACCATATATATAAATATGGCAAGTAAATGTACACAAACGTGAACACACACACACACACATACACACACACACACGCACACACACACACACACACACACACACACACACACACACACATATATATATATATATATATATATATATATATATATATATATATATATATATATATGTGTGTGTGTGTGATTACCTAATTGTGATTACCTAATTGTGTTTACGGGAAAGAGCCCAAAGCTCGTATCTTCCCGTCTCCTGATCGGTTCCATTTTTAGACTTAGTGATACTTATCATACCTGTCCTTAAAACTATGGATTGAGGTAGCATTAACTACCTCCTCGCTTAGCGAATTCCAATTATCAACTACTCTTACACTGAAAAAGTATTTCCTTACATCCTGCAAACAAGTTTTCTTCCGAAGCTTCAAACTATGACCTCTAGTTCTAGAGCCAGCCATATCGAAATATCGATCCCTATCCACTCTATCATAGCCATGAAGGAATTTAAAGACTGTCACCATATCCCCCCTTACTCTTCTAGCTTCGAGTGATGGCAAGTCTAATTTCCTCAGCCTCTCATCATAACCGAGATTGCGTATTTCTGGCACCAGTTTTGTGGCATGTCTTTGAACTTTTTCAAGCTTAGCTATGTGCTTTTTCAAGTGCGGATTCCAAAAGGGGGCTGCATATTCGAGTTTTGGCCTCACATAGGTTACATAAATATTTCTGAACATTTCCTTGTCCATGTGCCTGAAGGCTACCCTTACATTTGATAAGAATGCATATGCTGCCCTTACTACGCCATTTATATGTATTTCTGGAGACAAATCTGCCAATATGTTTACTCCTAGATCTCTCTCATTTTCTGTCTCCTGAAGTTGTACTCCAGCCACCGAGTGTGTGTGTGTGTGTGTGTGTGTGTGTGTGTGTGTGTGTGTGTGTGTGTGTGTGTGTGTGTGTTTAATGTGCGTGTTTAATGATTCTGTATGAGTCTAATTTTATTTCTAGTAGTATGCATAGGTGCCTAGGGCTTCAGTATTTTACAGACACTATTATAATTTTTTCTTATAGTAAACGAAGAAAAAAAAATAAATGCACAAATAATTATAAGGAATAAACTTTGTAAATAAACACAAATCTAAGACTAATAATCTTGTTAATGAATCATCTCAGGAATAAAAAAAAGAAGAGATTAAATTGATGCGCACAGCCAAAAGATACACTCTCTCCTGTTTATTGCCATGTTTGTGCGTCTTAAGAGCCTATTCTCCCCAGTGCTTTCTTAAAACTATTAGCGTACTCCTCGAAACCTGTTGAGCTGTCAGGGGTTAAAACAAGACCACCCTAAAAAAAAAAATCAGACATTATAATTAAGATTGTGAAAAAGCAATCTAGATGGAAAATAAATCAATTGATATCTATACTATCCAATTACTTTGTACAGATATATATAATTGAGTTCTTTGGATATTATTGGATTTCCTACGATGGCATATCAAGGGAATTGGAAAGTTAATACATAAATATGTAAATAAGCAATAAATATATATGGGTTTGTCTGTCTGTCTGTCTGTCTGTCTGTCTGTCTGTCTGTCTGTCTGTCTGTCTGTGATTACCTAATTGTGCTTACGGGAAAGAGCCCAAAGCTCGTATCATCCCGTCTCCTGATCGGTTCCATTTTGTATTTAGTGATACTTATCATACTTGTCCTTAAAACTATGAATTGAGTTAGCATTAACTACCTCCTCGCTTAGCGAATTCTGTATGTATGTATGTATGTATGTATGAGTGATTGAATGTATGTATGAATGTATGTACCAACAGCCCGTTACGATACTACAAGTCAAAGACTTTTGATTTGAATAGGATTGACCAGGACATCTCGATAATGAGCCTTCCTTCAGTTACGTTTTCTTTCCTATGTCTACATCTACACATAATATTCTTGCATTTTCTTTACACATCTCTTACTATTCCTTCACATCTGACAAATCACAACACTCCCCATCTCTCTTTCTCTTTATTTTTCATAAATGTTTTCTTGGTGCCTGGGCCCGACGAGGGCAATTTTCATTTCCTGTCCCGGTGTCACACTCATGAAGAATGTATGTATGAATGTATGAATGTAAGAATTTGTGTATATGTAGCTGAAAAATTTAAAGTCATTACATTCTATTTAAGTTCTAGTTAAAATACTTACAAAACAATTTAATGGCAAGATATCTGCATATACATACAGAACAATAATTGATTCTTCCAAAGATTCATTAAAAAAAGAGAGTATTTATGTTAATCATGGACTGAGGTTAGTTAGGGCATACACTCAGGGTAACGATTATATCTGCCAAAACAAGTCCTTCGTAAGAAGGCAACCGTCCTAGCCCTTGGTAGAAAAGGGAGTTCGTGACGTAAAACCGAATCCATATTCTGATAAATATACGATACATATATGCGTATATCTAAGTCAGTTGCTATGGTACGAGCATAGAAAAACACACGTGCATGTAAGCCATATAAAGTGTACGTATAAAGCCGTGCAATGAAACATTTTCGCCTCAGTATAACTCTTGCATAATCTAGGAATTGAGAAAATGAATTTGTATTGCTATATATCAATAATATTTCCAGAGATGATATTAACTGGCTGTAGTCACCGTGGCTCAAGCAGTAGCGTCCGCGACTTTCAGTCGTCAGGTCAAGGGTTCGCGCCCCGTCACGGTCTGAGGTTAGCAAGGGCATGCACTCAGGGGAACGATTACATCTGCCAAAACAAGTCCTTCGCAAGAAGGCAACCGTCCTAGCCCTTGGTAGAAAAGGAAGTCCGTGACGTAAAACCGGAATATAAGATTTACTGGTTATTAAACTTAAAGACAGAAATAACCTCCAGAAATAACACAAAAATCATACTCAAAGAATTAAATCAAATAAATTCTACACAAATTTGAAACCTTCATGAAATTTATTCAATAATATTTTGTTTTTATAAAAGAATTAGAGAAAATAATTCTTGTTTGCTAGGAATTTGTCTAAGTAAAGTTAGTTGCAGTAAATTTTAGTAATTATTCATGAGGCTGTCCATGGCAGTTCGATGTTAAGTCTTCTTTTAGTTACGGTTCTCTTTCTATGGCTACATCAACACGGAATATTGTTGGATATTCGTTTCGCATGTCGTATTATCCCTTCACATCTGACAAGTCACAATACTCCACATCTCTGTTTCTCTCTATGTTTTCTTCGTGTCCAGGCCCTATGAGTGTAGATTTATTTTTTATGGCCGGTCCTGGTGTCACAATCATATATATATATATATATATATATATATATATATATATATATATATATATATATATAAATATATATATATTATATATATATATATATATATATATATATATATATATACATATATATATATATATATATATATATATATATATATATATATATATATTATATATATATATATATAATATATATATATATATATATATATATATATATATATATATATATATATATATATATATATATATATATATATATAATATATATATATATATATATATATATATATATATATATATATATATATATATATATATATATATATATATATATATATATCAAGAGATATATCAAGAGCTTTACCAATTCTTAACGACACCCACTTCATCAGTATACTTTCCTGAAAGCTGAATATTTTTTTTTCCTCTAAGAATTCATTCTCTTTTCTGAGTAACTGTACAATCCAAAAGCGACCTGTGAGTAAATTTCGTGTGTTTTATAATTTATAACCCCACTTAGTCTCAAGAAGGCGGCTGTCACTTGCAGAAAATGAAAAACATTCCCTACCGATCGAGCAATAAGAGCGATAATGTCACGCTATTATACAAATAGACCTCCCTTATGTTCAACAGTCGCCGCTAAGTAGCGGCAACGGCGGAACGAAAACGGTGAGTTCATGTGGAGAGCAGAAAGAGCTCCCGTTGCCCAGAAAAGGCGGGTTCATATAAACAGCAAAACGTTTCCTCCTAGTTACGAGGCGAGTTCATTTAAACAACAAAACGTTTCCTCCTGGTTACAGAGAGATTTTTGATTAATTTATTTTTTGGAGGATGTTTACGCTATAAGCACATAGAGATAAAATGACAAGAGATTCGAGATTAATTGCATACAAGAATACTATCAGATTCAAGAAGTTCCCGTAAGAGTAGCGTTCTCTACAAAGAGTGACCTCACTGTGCGTGTGAACGCACCCCAAATATTGGCGAAATGTAATGGTGAGATTTAAAGTCAATTTACGCAGCCAGGAAGACAATTTCAGGGATCAATATTATATTACTAGGAGATCATTATTATTAGTTTTTTTTTTTTCTTGAAATGAAAAAGTTGATTTTTATGCAAATGTTTTTCTCTCCTTCCCTTCCCCCGTCCCGTCGCCCAGCAAGAAGAAGAAGAAGAAGAAGAAGAAGAAGAAGAAGAAGAGAAGAAGAAGAAGAAGAAGAAGAAGAAGAAGAAGAAGAAGAAGAAGAAGAAGAAAAAGGAGAAGAAGAAGAAGAAGAAGAAGAAGAAGAAGAAGAAAAAGGAGAAGAAGAAGAAGAAGAAGAAGAAGAAGAAGAAGAAGAAGAAGAAGAAGAAGAAGAAGAAGAAGAAGAAGAAAAGATTCATTGCTACAGCGTCAGACGATGACAGAAAGAAAAAGCTGGAATAAATGAGATAGAAAAATAGATAGATTGATAGATAGATAGATAGATACATAGAGAGAGAGAGAGAGAGAGAGAGAGAGAGAGAGAGAGAGAGAGAGAGAGAGAGAGAGAGAGAGAGAGGGAGAGAGAGAGAGAGAGAGAGAGAGAGAGAGAGAGAGAGAGAGACTATGATATCTTTATTTGACAAACAGACCAATGTTGGATCCCTATTCATCCTACACCAGAATCTGCAACTGAGTTCCCCACAAATCTTGGCCCTTTAGGTAATGGAAATAAATAAATAAAAAAATAGATTCGGTTCGGTTTTTACGTCACAAATTCCCTTTTCTACCAAGGGTTTGGACGGTTGCCTTCTTGCGAAGTAAAACACGCTTTACTGAAAATAAAAAAAAACTAATTTTGACCCGGGGAGCATCCATATATGTTGAGAACATTAAGTTTTCTCTCCGAGAAGCAGTCGAATCCATCTATGACAAAATGGTAAATTTCATGAAAAATTGAATGATTTACGCTTTACCAAATATACTTAAGTAAATGATTTTATTTATTTACATATTAATTAGTTATTTTGTCTCTTACTCTCTCCAGTGTAAGTAGATTATTATAATATATCAACATGTGAAGTCACCGTGGCTCAAGCGGTAGCGTTCGCGACTCTGAGGCGTCAGGTTGAGGGTTCGCGCCCCGTCACGGTCTGAGCTTAGCAAGGGCATAAACTCAGGGTAACGATTACATCTGCCAAAAACAAGTCCTTCGCAAGAAGGCAACCGTCCTAGCCCTTGGTTGAAAAGGGAGTCCGTGACATAAGAACATAAGAACATAAGAATAGAGGACACTGCAACATGCCTACTGGCACACACGAGGCAGCTCCATTTTTGAATTGTATTTTCAGCATGTCTAACCTATTCTATTCTACTATACTTATTTATTCTATTTTTCTTTTTATGATTTTTCTAATAAGCACTAACCTATTCATACCCACCCTACCTCTGTCATATGTCTATCTAATCTACATTTGAAGGTGTCTAAGGTATTGGCATTTACTATCATACTAGGAAGCTTGTTCCATGCATCAGCTACTCTATTACCAAACAAATTTTTACCAATTTCCCTTCTGAACCTAAATTTATCAAGCTTAAATCCATTATTACGAGTTCTGGTTTGATCATGAATTTTTAAAACTTTATTAATATCTCCCTTGTTAATCCCTTTAAACCATTTATACACTTCAATCATATCCCCCCTAACTCTTCGCCTCTCTAGAGAATGTAGATCAAGTTTTTTAATCTGTCCTCATATGGTAGATTTCTGATATTGTGTATCATCTTGGTCATTCTTCGCTGCACTCTCTCCAAGGATTCAATTTCCATTCTATAATAGGGTGACCAGAATTGCACAGCATAATCTAAATGGGGCCTAACTAATGCAAGATAGAGCTGCAAAATAACTTTTTCCGTCCTATTGCTGACGCTTCTTGAGATAAATCCTAAAATTCTGTTTGCTTTATTTCTGACTGCTGTGCATTGCTCTCTTGGCTTAAGACTACTACTCACAAGAACTCCCAAATCCCTTTCACACTGAGAACTCATGATTTCATGGTTATTTAGCTTATAACTAGTATTGTCTTTTATAGTACCCATTTTAACTACTTTACATTTTTCAACATTAAATTCCATTTGCCATTTGTCCGACCATTCAGATAATCTATTTAGATCTTCCTGTAAAGCATGAATGTCTTCTTTTCCATTTATAGTTCTACCTATTTTAGTGTCGTCTGCGAATTTACTTAGGTTACTATTGATATCCGAATCCAGATCATTTAGATATACGATGAATAATAGGGGACCCAGTACCGAGCCTTGTTGTTCCGTAAAGCCGGAACAACAATAATATATCAATATATGTCTTTTCCCCTCTACACGTACATTTTATTATTCAGGGCCAAATAAGGAAACTCATTACCCTAAGGGAATTTTCAAATAATATGTGCCTAGGTACGAGCTAAAGATTTTGTGTCGTTAGAGGAATCTTTTCAGAGTTTGTGTGTTAAAATAAGTTGCTTTCTATGCCACAAGCAAAAATAATCCCAAAACTTCCTTTGCAAAAGAGCGATTTTAAAAAACACTTGCATGTGCTTCTTATTTTTCAATTTCCTGCAAAACGTACTTATGGAATAAGAGTACACTTGCTACTTATTAAGACTTTATTGCAGAGCGCGTTTCCTTTCTTACATGCTTCTATACTCGGAAAACCATGTCTCTGTCACTGAATGGGCCGTTTTTGTCATGAAGTGAGGCCGTTTTGGGCAAGAATCGGGACCGTTTTTGTCATGAAGTGGGACACTAAAGGGGGGTTTACACTGTTAAACGGTTCGTCGAACGCGGTTCGACAGACAAGTGTTTGAAGTGATGTTCGAACATGTGAACGAGGTATTTGGTTGTCGAACACGTTCGACAAACGTGTTCGACAACCAAATACCCCGTTCACACGTTCGAACATCACTTCAAACACTTGTTTGTTGAACCGCGTTCGACGAACCGTTTGACCGTGTAAACCCCCCTTAACTGTAATGTTTAGAAGTGATTCGGTTTCTTCATGAAATGGATAATTTTGTCATGGAAGGATTTAAATGCTAATCGGAGTGGCGACTTACTGCCCTTACATATCTGGAACTTCACCTGGTAAAAATTTTTCTTTAAATTTGCAGTATCATATGAAAAATATCCTTGCTTAGCAAAGCTATTTCATCCTCAAAATCTCACAGGAGCTAGAATACAGATTTTTGGATATTTACGCCTTCACTGAAGTTTCTTTGCATACCACGCTCACTAGAATTCGGTTTTACGTCACGAACTCCCTTTTCTACTAAGGGCTAAGGACGGTTGCCTTCTTGGACGGACTTGTTTTGGCAGATGTAATCGTTACCCTGAGTGTATGCCCTTACTAACCTTAGTCCGGGTAACGATTACATCTACCAAAACAAGTCCGTAAGAAGGCAACCGTCCTAGCCCTTAGTAGAAAAGGGAGTTCGTGACGTAGCACACTGTTAATGGTGGGTATTTTAAATATCACAATTGTTAAACAGTTACTCATTTTGCTCAGTATATGAAGAACCATACACACTACACTGAAATTGTTATTATTTTTTATTTTATGAGAAATGCATTGTAACCATACTTGACTCATTAGACCCTAACTCCTAAAGATACTAATCTTCTAATGACCCCCGTGGATTCAATAGTGTACTCACTGAGCCTAGTGAGTTGAAATGGGGCTAGGACACGCGGAACGCCTTTACCCTTTCATTCTTCTCCTCAAATGGTACTAGCAATGAGAAATAACATCGGCCATCTTGGGAAGTTGAACTAAAGATATCAAGAGTAATAGCCAGGTCTTTTAGCCACTGAGCTAGTGGGCTGAAGCCAATGTACCATAAGCACCACAATATATATATATATATATATATATATATAATATATATATATATATATATATATATATATATATATATATATTATATATATATATATATATATATATATAATATCAAATAATATATATCTTTCATTATTAATACAGTTATTATTCATCCTGTTATGTGAAGTGGTTTTTTCACAAAAATCGTATTCGTTGGAGTTAATCACACACACACACACATACACAACACACACACACACACACACACAACCACACACACACACACACACACACACACACACACACACACACCACACACACACACACACACACACACACACACACACACATATATATATATATATATATATATATTATATATATATACATATATATATATATATATATATTATATATATATATATAATATATATATATATATAATATATATATATATATATATATGAATTAAAATTCCTGATTCGTCTTAACTATTGCAATATATATATATATATATATATATATATATATATATATATATATATATATATATATATATATATATATATATATATATATATATATATATATATATTGATCATACCTGAGGGATCATTGCATTTTTATCACTTATAAAAGGATCTATTGTACAGAAAGTAGTTTTAAAGATAATTTTAAATTACCTTCAGCAAGTATTTCATTACTTAATAGTAAGTTGACTTACTAGAATCAATAGATTAATAAAGATATAGTACTATTGCAATAAGTAACTAAATATAGGACTAATAAATGAAAACCATTCAGTTATTTAATTAACATATAACATACAATGGCCTAACAGTATCAAAAGATTAACTATCACAATAATGGACCTTCAAGTTTTAATTTTCATATTTTCGAAAAAAAAAAAAATCCGGACTTTTTCCTAAACATTAATGACGGCTATTAAATATTAATAGCATAGCGCTAGCGACCTAAATGGGCCCCGTTGTTAAATTGGCCATTAATTATCTTAACAAATGCATAAGGACTGCCTCGTTAGGACTACTTTTGAACTTGGAGCTGCGGGGCAGACACGCTTAACAGTAATTGTGAGTCTCAGATATAAGAGGAAACTAATTTCACCATTGATTTCCTTAAGCAGAGATATTAAGTTATTATCACATGTAGTATCCGTGGCAAAATGGTAGCGTCCGCGACTCTGAGGCGTCAGGTCGAGGGTTCGCGCCCCGTTACGGACTGAGGTTAGTAAGGGCATACACTCAGGGTAACGACTACATCTGCCAAAATAAGTCCTTCGTAAGAAGGCAACCGTCCTAGCCCTTAGTAGAAAAGGGAGTTCGTGACGTGAAACCGAATCCATCCATCCAGGACAACTCTATGTTTAGTCTTTCTTCAGTTTCAGTTCTTTTTCTATGCCTATTTGCGCACCGAATATTCTTTTATTTTCGTTACATATCTCTTATTATCCCTTCACATCTAACAAGTCACAACATTCCCATCTCTCTTTCGCTTTGCTTTATGCTTTCTTCCTACTCAGGCCCGATGAAGGCAATATTCATTGCCCGTCCTGTCACAATCATAAAGAAAAAATTATTTATATATTTTTTATTATTTTTATATGGAAAGATCCGGTGCCGGTCAATTTAGTATTTAGGGAAGTTTCGTTCCACCAGTAACTGAACACATCTAATGATGTACTTATTATGCCTAATATGTTTTTGAGCCAAAATCGTTCCTTCGCTTTACCAGAAACCATAGGAACTACAAACTAACTCTTTTTAACTAGAAACTACTGGACCCTTGAAGTTACCCTATCTTCCAACTGCTATTTGATCCACGAAACTCTGGTCTATTTAGCAGATACTTTAGGAACTATAGTGTAGTTACCGTGGCTCAAACGGTAGCGATCGCGACTTTGAGGCGTCAAGTCGCGGGTTCGCGTGCCGTCACGGTCTGAGGTTAGCAAGGGCATGCACTCAGGGTAACGATTACATCTGCCAAAACCAGTCCTTAGCAAGGAAGTAACCGTCCTAGCCCTTGGTAGAAATGGAAGTCCGTGACGTAAAACCCGAACTTTAGCAACTACAGTCTCTCTCTCTCTCTCTCTCTCTCTCTCTCTCTCTCTCTCTCTCTCTCTCTCTCTCTCTCTCTCTCTCTCTCTCTCTCTCTCTCTCTCTCTCTCTCTCTCTCTATACCGGCATTAATACGACCAAATTTCATTCCCTCGCCTTATTGGAAGTTATAGAAACAGATTTCCACCATTTTTCACCCAAAAATATAACTACAAACCTTCTTTCCCTTTACCATAAACTATAGAAACCACAAACTTTCCCTATGAGAACTAAAAGCTTCTTTCTCTTTACTAGAACTATAGAAATGCCATACTTCCATTATAAGAATTACAAATTCCCTTTTTAGACACTATAAATAATATGTATCAAATTATTTCCCTCTTTAGCAGAAACTATAGCAGAGACAAACATCCCCTCTCTTTATTAGACCTATAGAAATACCATATTTCCATTATAAGAATTACAAATTCCCTTTTTAGACACTATAAATAATATGTATCAAATTATTTCCCTCTTTAGCAGAAACTATAGCAACGGCAAACATCCCCTCTTTTAACCATTATATCAGAGACCATCAGCGTAGATAATCAATTAATTATTTATTGAAGTAACTCGGTGATTTTGAGCAAAGCGGTTGACTGGCATTTAATCAAAATATTTGTTCAACAGATATTGCAGTTGTCAATGGAGATAAAAAACGTATCTCCCATAATCAGATAATGTTTACCAAAATTGGTGAATGGTCACCGATATTTGATCTCATTGTATATTTACATAATTATTTGCTTACAACTTCTTTTTTCATATATATTTATGTACTTAATTTTAGCTATATTCATCGAACGGAGTTTACAATTTTCAATAAAAAGGAGCTTAAGATATTAAAGACCGATTTCTTAAACAGTGTAAACCTAAGATACCATATTGTTAGATAGCTAGACACACACAAATGGATTTTATAAACGCATCTGACGCGGTTCTGGTGTAGTTGACAGCGCCTTGGCTTAGTAATAATAAGTCCCAGGTTTAAGTCCCGGTCGGGGTAAAAATACTTCATGTTTACACATATGTAATGTGCTTATTTGGTTATTGTTGGTCCCGAATAAGATTGGGAGTTGAATTAAATGCGAAAACGAAACCACGAGTGAGGTTGGGGAAACTGTAATATGAACACAGTGGGATTCAGATAGAATGCGTTCATTCCTACTATAGCAGATATAAGCTATAAGGTTTGTTTCCCTCTAACATTCTGTGGTGTAGTTGGTAGCGCCTTGGCATAGTAATAATAAGTCCCAAATGTATAATATATATATATATATATATATATATATATATATATATATATTTATGAATAAATATATATATATATATATATATATATATATATATATATATATATATATATATATATATATATATATATATATATATATATTTATGAATAAATAAATATATATATATATATATATATATATATATATATATATATATATATATATATATATATATATATATATATATATATATATATATATATATGAATAAATAAATAAATAAATAATATATATATATATATATATATATATATATATATATATATATATATATATATATATATATATATATAAAGTAAATAAATAAATAAATCAATAAAAAATAAATATTATAAAGAAATAAATATCACAGCGGACATGATAAAGTTCTGTTTAGTAGAATATTATAGCACGAAACGACCCCTATATATCCATATATAGACATCTTTATTATCCGTCATAAATGACGTTTTATGATATTCAGAAATATATAGTAGTCCTCTCTCACCAATATCTATTTGCGTAAATAACGTATATAAACACGCGTTGCATATATGTATCATACGGAAACGAGCATTATCTTTTTCTTTTTCTTGTATTAAATACGCGAAAAGAGAAACCAACATGGCGGTTGACAAGTAAATATTTATTACGGAATAAATGGTCCGAATAGACGCTGGTGTAACAAGAAAATAATTGGCAATTATATTTCCTGCCAAGGGGGAAGAAAATAGGGATTTTTTTTCCTACAGAGGGGGGGGGGAGAGGGAAAGGGAAGTTTGTAGGATGAGGGGAATGAATTCCTTCACCGTTTATGGGAGACTTCAGAACGAGGGGAGAAGGTTTTTTTCCTCACTTAAGGGAGGGAAAAGACGTTTATTCCTAGTATTACTGGGAGAAGAGGGGGCATGCACTCAGGGTAATGATTACATCTGCCAAAACAAGAAGACTTTTATTTCTAGTATTACTGGGAAAAGGGCATACACTCAGGGTAATGATTACATCTGCCAAAACAAAAAGACTTATTTCTAGTATTACTGGGAAAAGGGCATACACTCGGGGTAACGATTACATCTGCCAAAACAAGTCCTTCTTAAGAAGGCAACCGTCCTAGCCCTTAGAAGAAAAGGGAGTTTGTGACGTAAAACCGAATCCATCCACTGGGAGAAGGGGAGATATGCCAAGATGACAGTGTCTCTTTCGTATTTAAGATGAAAATAAGGGAACTGGAGATTGAGATAAAATGATTTCTTTCTTCGTTTGAGGGCTGGCGAGGGGATATAGATTGAGATTAAATGTTTTATTTCCTCATTTAAAGGGAGAATCTACTTGAATACGGAGGGAGGGAGAAAGGGAGGGTGAGCTTCAGGTTAATGGATAGTGTTTCCTCCTAATTTAAGGGAGGTTTTATGTTGAGGGGAAGGGGCTTGCTGAGTGCTAATATGAGGAAAGGAGAATTCATACTTAAAAGAAAGTCATCTTTCCTGCTAAAAAGAGGAAAGGATTTCTTTCTCGTTTAAGAGGTTGAGGTAGAGGGGAGGTTGAGGGCCGATGGGAAAGACTTTCTTTCTAGTTTAAGTGTGGGCTGAGGGTACCATGACGCCTGAAGGGAGAGGGTTTATTGCACGTTGAAATGGGAGGAAGGGGGGTTAGGGCTGAGGGAAATACGTATCTTCTTTTTAAAGGTTGAGGGAAAGAAGTGGTTATAAGCTGAGAGGAAAACTTTCATTCCTCGCTTATGGAATAAAAAGATTATTTGGTCAGTTCGGAGCATTACTGGGAGAGAATTTGCAAGTCAAATGATAACAATTTTGACTTTATAAAAAACCCCCGTTAATGTTATCCAATATTATGCGTGTGTGTGTATGTGTGTCTATGAGCTCGAGTGTATGTATTTATATGTTATTGCAATACTTTGCGTATTAATTTATTTGTTCATAGATTTATTATCAACTATATGTATTTATAAATATATTTCTCAGTTTTACAATTTGTTATTTATCAATAACAAATTAACTAACTTTTCTCATACTAAATTATTCTCAGAAAGAGATCTACAGATGAGGTATATGTATGAACATTATGCTACCAGAGGTCAAGGTGAGACTGCTCCCATTGAACCAATGGAGAATGTCATAGTTATGGTAGTATACTCATTTTATCTCCAGAGTTAGCAGGATTAGGAGACCAACAGACGTTTTGTAATTTTTTTTTATGACTGTGACGCCAGGACGGGCCAAAAAAAAAAATAAAAATAAAAGATAAAACTGCCCTCATCGGGCCTGGGCACGAAGAATACATAAAGTAAAGAGAAACAGAGATGGAGAGTGTAATGACTTGTCAGCTGTGACGGGATAATAAAAGATGTGTAATGAATATCCAAGAATATTCAGTGTAGCTGTAGGCATAGAAAAAGAACCGTAACTGAAGAAAGACTTAACATGTTGCCGTTATGCCTGTCTTTGTAAAGCTTAAGCGAGAGTTTTTAAATATCTTTTTACTGATAATATGAGAATGAGCTCAAATGGAGAGTAGTCACAGTTGCATCTCTCCCCCACTGCCGAGACCGTGTAACACTCGTCAAGCGACCTCGTGTCACAGGTACCGAGTGGAGATTTGTAGCTCGCGGTTGGTCGGTGCAATGACGGTTTCTTCTCTTTCTCCTCTAGACTCTGGATCTCTCTTATTCCTTCTTTCTTTCTTAATACTTATGACATGTTTTCCTTCAAAAAGCGGATCTATCGTCATCTCAGGGCCTAATCCTGCCAAATCTCTAGGTCTTCATGACTTCGACTGTTCTTTCAGTCTGTCTTATTCCTTTGTGTAACATTCTCATATTTCTACCTTGTCCTTAAGCTTATAGTTTTTCTACGTCTCCATCTATTCTTGGTGCCCGGGCCCGATGAGGACAGTTTTCTTGCCTGGCCCAGTGTCACACTCATAAAAAACACACGTACACAGACAAAATACACACCCAAACACACATACATCCGCTCGCAGACAATTATTTATATCTGTGAAGAAAAGAGGCAGAAAACTTCAATCCTTACTTTGGAGAAATACGAGACAAAGGCATCTGAAACTCGGAAAGAAGCAATATGATGGAAGACTAAATACTCTGAGAGCCCTGATGCATTCTCTTCATAACAAATAAAAAACTTTCTTCTTCTTCTTTTATTATTATTATTATTATTATTATTATTATTATTATTATTATTATTATTATTATTATTATTATTATTATTATTATTATTATTATTATTATTATTATTATTATTATTATTATCATTATTATTATAAATTAATATTACTATAATTATTATCATCATCCTCATCATCATCATCATCATCATCATCACCACCATCATCATTATTATTATCATAATCATTATCATTATTATTATTATTATTATTATTATTATTATTATTATTATTATTATTATTATTATTATTATTATTATTATTATTATTATTATTATTATTATTAATTCTGAAACATTTTAAATATTACTTATCTATACCTGCAAGCCATTCATTAATGCCTTTTGTATATATATATATATATATATATATATATATATATATATATATATATATATATATATATATATATATATATAATATATATACAGGGTTTATTTTGGCAGGAATATTTCTTTGAAAAGCATGTTGCTGAATATGACCGCTGTGTCTGCGCTAGCACACATCTCATATAAAATTTGTAATATTCATACAATTCAGTAAGAAAGAATATATTATTGGAATCATGATGTTTCATACAGTTTTTTTTTTTACATCATCAAGTGAGTAATTAAGTCATTATATTTAGTGGTTGGAGGTCATGCCCATACCTTGCAGAAACCTCTCTCAACAAAGTACTGTTGCTTACCAATGTACTTGCCCCACGAAGACTGCAGTTTACTGTTGTCATATATTGAAATAATAACAAATAAACTGACCAGAGGATTCAGATGACACTCGCAAGCAGGTGCCACCACATATCATCATATGATAACTAAACAACATACCTCCTCCATCATACGAGTAATGCACATACATACATAGACATAAGCCTCATTCCCCCTTGTAAGGGGGGTGGCCGAGCCAAGAAACGCGCACTCAGCACGATCCACATACACACCTCAACCACTCCTCTCAGCTCCCCGGCAGGGAAATATATAGACTGCATAGAAATATATTGAATATGTAGAGAGTAATGTGGCAGGGAAATATATAGAAAATATGCAAAGAAAAACGTCTTCTGCCATCTCTAAAACTAAGAGACGGTGGGTAGAGGTAAGGATACTCGAAGACCCTCCACAAACAATCCTGGAGACCTCGAAATAAGAACAGCATATTTTTGGTGTATTCTGGAGCCCTCGCAATAAGAACAGCATATTTCTGGTGAATATATTACAAAGGTGGACATTACACATTATGTATAACTTCCATTCACAAAAATATAATTGCTAGTTTGATGATGTACAAAATTGTACGAAACGTCACAATTTCAATTTATTTTTTAAACTTAAGAGGGGGGGGGGTTTACACGGTCAAACGGTTCGTCGAACGCGGTTCGACAGATAAGTGTTTGAAGTGATGTTCGAACGTGTGAACGGGGTATTTGGTTGTCGAACACGTTCGACAAACGTGTTCGACAACCAAATACCCCGTTCACACGTTCGAACATCACTTCAAACACTTGTCTGTCGAACCGCGTTCGACGAACCGCTTGACCGTGTAAACCCCCCTTAAGAGACGGTGAGTAGAGGCCCTCCACAAACAATCCTGGAGACCTCGAAATAAGAACAGCATATTTTTGGTGTATTCTGGAGCCCTCGCAATAAGAACAGCATATTTCTGGTGAATACATTACAAAGGTGGACATTACACATTATGTATAACTTCCATTCACAAAAATATAATTGCTAGTTTGATGATGTACAAAATTGTACGAAACGTCATGACTCCAATTTAATTCTTAAACTTACTGAACCTTAACGATGATAACAGAGCAGAAGTAAGAATATTTGAAAAAAAAAAACTATGCAAGAAAGTTGCCAATGCAAAATCAGCCGATGTGTTCAACACACACACACACACAAATATATATATATATATATATATATATATATATATATATATATATATATATATATATATATATATATATATATATATGGGCATTTATCTTTAAATATGTAATGGATCTTAAAAAAAAGTAATATCAAATAATTATCTTGATAAAATATGAGGCAAAATACAAAAGTCCTCAAAGCAGTCGTGGGGAATGTGTAACGAAGTTTGTCTGTCGTTTTCCTTTGTGTGATATTACCTAATCCCTGCCTTATCCTTAACCTTTTTCTTTTCCTTTGTCTTGGTATTTTCTCGTGCCCGGGCCTTTATTGATTAAGGCAGGTTTTGCCTGTCCCGGTGTCACACTAAAAAAAAAAATACTTATAATTAACTTGGCAAAATGCGTGACGGAACTTTACAATGCTAAAAGGGTAAAAAAGAAGAAGAAAAGTAATGAGGAATACATTAGAACTTGAACCGTAGTTACGGAGACACATCCATCATCTTAAACTCATTTCTTAAGCTCCCCCTCCCCTCTTCATCCCCAAGCTTTCTCCCCCACCCAAAAAACTTGAAGAGGAGATACTGAACAGTAAATCTTCGGAACTAACTCCTTCTTCTTCTTCTTCTTCTTCTTCTTCTTCTTCTTCTTCTTCTTCTTCTTCTTCTTCTTCTTCTTCTTCTTCTTCTTCTTCTTCTTCTTCTTCTTCTTCTTCTTCTTCTTCTTCTTCTTCTTCTTCTTCTTCTTCTCTTCTTCTTCTTCTTCTTCTTCTTCTTCTTCATTTTTATTTTTCTCCTAAGGTCTGTGGTTGCAGAGGGTGCAGCCGATGAGGCATATCTATCTCACCCACCCAAAACTTTATTCTCCAAGAACCCATAAACAATTTTGCAGATTTGAAGGAACTGACCAAGAGAAAGAAAGAATTAAAACTACTGGTCAATACTGATACGGAAAGCAGCAAGACCAAATGCTGGAAATAAAATATTAAGTCCGCAGTATAAATCATAGCATTAAAGGTATTAAAAGGAAAACCATGAAATTAATATTACTAAGAACAGAAAAATACAGCTACTTGAAAGTTTTGATGCGGAGATAAACATTACAAAACTTACAAGAAAATAACTACAGTAAGAAGTGTGGATATATTATTATGTAATAGGTCTTATAATCAATACTGCCATCTCGGCTGTTAGCTGGTACATTTTACCGAAAGCTGACGACTACTTAGGCTGTTGGAGCCTTGGAATGACATATGATATTGTGAACAAGCCAGTTAGTGAACGGGGTAATTTGTGGAGAACAGTGAAGGATAAGTTTTCATAAGTAATGCAATACTATATAGTGAGTCACATATCAGCCTCGGACCCTGCTAGTCGTGTATCAGCAGTAGTCATGCATTAGCCTCTTCCCCTGTTAGTCACGCAGTTCTAGTGCTTCACCCGGTTGCCCAGGTGTATAGTTTCCTGTAAATATATATGTGTATTCAGGTGTATAGTCTCTTGAAAATTTATATGTATATATTCTCTCGTAATAGACATTACGGTCAGAACAAAGTGTTTCCTTCAAGAACCTAAATCAACATTGCGCACTGAGTATTTTTCAGGTTCTGTGTGCCTTATAAGAGAGACGAACTCTGTGCAATCAGCCAACTCATCTGGGTTACTGAACCCCCACCCGCAGCGCTTTGCTTTGGTATTAACATGCAGTAAAAGATGTTTTAGTGTATAGTGCTCAATTAGTGTATTATAATGAGTCAGTGCAGTGCATATCCCCCAGTGGTGTTTTGTGGCTTTTTTTGTGCACTGTTCACTCATTTTCACTACTTTTTACCCAGGAATTTGTTTAACTTTCCTGGATTTAACTCACTTTGTGCCTTACCTGCCCATTTCTACTGCACAATGGCTGATTCTCCTTCTGATGCACGTTCTGGGGACTCCCCACATGCCCTGGACGAACTGAACGACTTTTTTTACCACTCCTCATGAGGAATATGAGGAAAAACACGACTCATTATGAGGCAGAGACTTCTGCATGCTCCCTCCCACCACCGCTAACTCCCAAATTTACGGCCACACGGGATAATGTCGTGATGTCCTTCAACTTCCGAGGACAAGCTTCATAGGAAAGCTGATGACTTATGATGCTGGGAGGCAAATGAAAGATGTATGACAATCCTACAGATGATGTCATACATGTGGAGTGGCACAGTTTCCCTGCCCACTGCTGCCCCGCCCACACAAGGTGTACCTAACCACTCAACAAGTCCGATGGATTAGTCTGTTAAGTGTCAATTCCCAGGATACACCAGTACCTCCTGCAACTCCTCCTGCAACCAACAGCCCTCCTGTTCAGCCATCTGCCACACCTCTTTCCATGGCTACGGCTACAGTTGCTCCTCCTCCACCAAGCAAACCAGCGCCAAAGAGCCCACTCACTCTGCAAGCTGATGCAACATTTCAAGTTTTTTGCCAGTGGCATCGGAGATGGCACGACTTTGCTGTCATGACAAACCTTCAGAAATTGTCAAAAGAGAAACTGCTCATACAGCTTCGAATGTTTATCTCCTTTGACTTAAAAAATGTTCTAGTGAACACACTTGGCATCACTCCAGACACTGCTCTCATCATGGAAGAAGTACTCGACTGTTTTCAAGGTCACTTCAAGGATCTCAGGAACAAAGCCATTCAATGTTGTGACCTACTTTGCCGTAAACAAGCCGATGGTGAGTCCTTCAACGACTTTTATGTCCGTCTCAAAAACCTGGCTGAGGAGGGAGACCTGTGTTCCTGCAAGCCCAATATGTGAGCCAAGACGCAATTGAAGATGGTGATCCTGATGGGAGTTTGACATCAGGATTTTGTACTGAGCTTTATCTCTCTCGATGCAGCCGCATTCCTCCACACACTTGTCATGTGGTGTACGTCATTCAAGAGTGTTTGTATGGCTGCTTCAGCTATTCACGCCTCACCAAGCCAACTACGTGCTGTTTCTGCGTACAAGAAGAAACAACAACGGCAAAAGACAGCCTCCTCCCAGCAGACTCTACCGACACAGTCTTCCTCCAGTTCTTCATGCCAGTCCTGCAACAGTCGGCATGCCCGGGAGTGTGCCCTGCTGCTAACGGCACCTGTACCAACTGTGGCTGTAAGGGTCACTGGGCCAGGACCCCTAGATGCCCAGCCAAGGATGCGCAATGTCGCAATTGCAATAAGATTGTCCACTACGACAGATGTTGCAAGAAAAAGGACAAGGTTCAGGACAGCTCTTCAGACTTTGGTAGAGCCCTTCTCCCCGTAAGGAACATGGCAACTGCAATCATGTATGATGCATTGTTACCTGCAAAGCCATCACCACAGTGGACAAGTCTTTACCTCATAAGGAAACTGAAAGGACCTTTCAGGAGCCCAGGTAGCAAAAAGAACCCCTCCTATCTGACGATCACCCTATGAGGCCTTTCGAGTCTGTCTACATCAATTTCTTCCAGGTTGCAAGGAAGTCATTCCTGGTATTTACAGACAGATTGTCAGGCTGGCCTGCGGTCATACCCTGTGGACCCAAGTAGATGACTTCAAGAGTTGTCAGAATGTTCTGCAGATACTTTCGAGAAGTTGGTGTTCCCCTCTGCCTCAGGACAGATTGAGGCCCATTGTTTAACAGCACTGACTTCCGGAACTGCATGGAACATTGGGGTGTTCACCATGTGAGATCCTCGCCCCACTATCTTCTGTCAAATGGCCATACCAAAGCAACAGTCAAGTCTGTAAATCACCTCATTTTGAAGACGGCTCCCAATGGAAACATTGACTGCGGGGATTCTGACAGAGTTCTCCTAAAGCTACGCAATTCCCCTACATCTGCAGGTCGCTCTCCCACCCAGGTGCTGTAAGGATGCCCTTCAGCTCATGTGTCCTGGCCAACCCAGAGTCTCTCTTCAAGGAATGGCATGCCCGGACTGAGGACTGTGACCACCGAGCTACTGCTTGTAGTGAACAAGTCAAGCGAAAGTACAAAACCCATGTCCGCCCTTTTGCCAGGTTGACCATCAGCCATCGTGTCCAGATTCAAGACCTAACATCACAACGTTGGGACTAGGTCGGAGAAGTTATGGGCTGCGGCAGATGCAAGAAGTACAAGGTTCTTCTTCCCAGCGGACGAGCCTGGTGGCAGAATCGACGATATCCCCATCCAAAGTTCTCTCCTAGTATTGACCCCGTCCTCTATATCCCTGTGGCCCCTTGCTCGGCATTGAAACGTCTATTACGAGAGAAAATATACATATATATTTACAAGAGACTATACACCTGAATATACATATATATTTATAAGAGACTATACATCTGGGCAAACGGGAAAAGCACTAGACTGGCATGAATAAAAGGGTACGAGGCTAATGCACAAGTATGGCTGATACATGACTAAAGTATCAAACACATTTCATAGAACACATTTAAAATGGCATAAAACCCACTGGGTTCCATAACTTCCAGAAAAGGGTATCTGGATCAGAGGATATTTCCTTCTGACACTCCTGGGAAGGGGAAGGTGGAGTAGATTAAATTCCAGAGTCGAGCAAAAGACAAAAACACAATGGATGGGACATAGGGATTAGCTACTGCCAAAGTGGAAGCAAAGACTGAGCAGGGAGGAGGAAGGAGGAGGAGGAGGAGGAGGAGGAGGAGGAGGAGGAGGAGGAGGAGGAGGAGGAGGAGGAGGAGGAGGAGGATATTTCCTTCTGACACTCCTGGGAAGGGGAGGGTACACTAGATTAAATTCCAGAGTTGAGTGAAGGACAAATAAACAATGGATGGAAGATAGGGATTAGTTACTGCCAAAGTGGAAGCAAAGACTGAGGAGGAGGAGGAGGAGGAGGAGGAGGAGGAGGAGGAGGAGAGGAGGAGGAGAAGGAGGAGGAGGAGGAGGAGGAGGAGGAGGAGGAGGATATTTCCTTCTGACACTCCAGGGAAGGGGAGGGTGCAGTAGATTAAATTCCAGAGTTGAGTGAAGGACAAATAAACAATGGATGGGACATAGGGATTGGTTATTGCCAAAGTGGAAGCAAAGACTGAGCTGAGAGGGAGGAGGAGGAGGAGGTGGAGGAGGAGGAGAGGAGGAGGAGGAGGAGGAGGTGGAGGAGGAGGAGGAGGGAGGAGGAGGAGGAAGAGGAAGAGAGGAGGAGGAGAGAGGAGGAGGAGGAGGAGGAGGAGGAGGAGGAGGAGGGATAAACGATCATTCGAAAAAGCAATCATTAATCAGATCGCAGTAATCACTGGTTTGTCTTCAAAAAAGTTCCTGGGGGAAGTCATCTAAAGACAATGAGTTTTGGATTAAATCTAATGGGAAAAGTTCCGCTAAGTAAAGTCTTTACCGCTGCGTCATTATGAAAATAATACCTCAAGAAGCACTAGGGGGAGGAGGTTGGGGAGGGGGTGGTGGGTGTTGAGGGTAGAAAGGCATATGACGTAATGGATAACTAATGTGTAATTAAACTACTTGCGTTACTATATGCAGACTTGATGGTAAATATATCTCCTAAATTCGAAAAATTATTATTAGTTAGGCATCTAACATGACAGTTATGTCCTCAGAAGCAAATCTGCTGGTGGTCTTCAATTCAGATCTGTTTAAAAATAGGTGTTCCGGCTTTACGTCACGGATTCCCTTTTCAACCAAGGGCTAGGACGGTTGCCTTCTTGCGAAGGATTTGTTTTGGCAGATGTAATCGTTACCCTGAGTACATGCCCTTGCTAACCTCAGACTGTGAAGGGGGGCGAACCCTCGACCTGACTACTTGTTTATTAATAGGTACCCTGAATGCTAAATGGCTTACATTAGTTAATTTCTTACTTTACACTTCAATATATCAATAAAATGCTTATACTCCAAGTGTCAACCTAGGGATGAGACAAAAAATAGTATTTGTTGAAACATGAAAATATACAACTTTCAAAGACACATATGATTGGCTGTTCATGACTATTCTGATGAAAGAAGCTCCTCAGGCAGTGTACATGAATCGATGACATAATTTGAAAATGAAAGTGTGTTCAAACTAGAGGCCCAGAATATGCACAGAAGACTGACCCACACTACTGAATATTGCCTTACCTAAGAAGTCCTTTCTTGCAGCAGCTTCTTCCATATTTATATGGGGCAGCTGTTTCTCACTACCTTACTGAAAACTAATGAGTGATTTTGGCTCAAAAGATATAAGTTTAGCTGCCGCTCTTCATGATTGGTTTTATCCATTATCCGGGTGTGGGACCTACATTGAGTTAACTGGTTGGCTTCCCCATAGTCTGGATTACCGAACCTGGAGCTTTATTCCCAGATCCTTCTCCAAAGTTTGGAAATAATCATTCTATAGCTTCTATTTTTTATGACTCCAGTATACATGATAATTGCGTTTTCCTACGGGCATACTATGGAAAATTGAGTAAACAATAAAAGAGAGAGAATCAATAGCTTAGCTATCTATTCATCCATTTTTATTTTCAGAGAGAGAGAGAGAGAGAGAGAGAGAGAGAGAGAGAGAGAGAGAGAGAGAGAGAGAGAGAGAGAGAGAGAGAGAGAGAGAGAGAGAGAGAGAGAGAGAGAGAGAGAGAGAGAGCAAACTAAACAAAAGACAAGCAGCTATGTGACCCATGTCAATGTACATTCCATACAACAGACCTGGACAAAGTCGCCTGTTGGGATTCCAATTTACGTGATTAGAGGATGGCTCTAGCACATTCTATACACACGGAGGTAATTACATTAAAGAAAAATTCATTGTGGTATTTCATATTCTTTCGACCACGTTCTCTACAGGACCTGCACCTATAAATACATGGATGTGTGTATATGCACAATTTCTGAGAATTGACGTAGAGGTTTTATTATCCCACCGAGTGTCACCATTGACGTAGGGATTTTCCTCCTACGTATATATACTTATAATTATGGTAGCGTGGTTGGTGAAAGACATCTTCTTATTCATAGTTTATTCTTATTTTAACATCTATGTACTCAGAGCTCCTATTACTACAGTTCCTGTCACGACTAATCCCTGAGTCCTACCCCCAAGAGGGGGAGGCTAACTCAGCTGTACTGTGTTAACTCTGCTGCTGGCAAGGCCCGGTCTCTGACTCTAACTAACTGTGTCTGCCCTGGGTGGTTCTTGAAATACCCCCAGGGGCAGGGCGTGGCTTGACATCCAATTCTGCCAATGAAATCAAGTGACATCTAGTCCTGCAAATCAACGCCAGGTTCGAAGTGGAGTCCCACCTACTTCCGGGGAGGAGCTATTGGGCATCTCTCCAGGGCATGTACTTACGTACGGGCCACATGTTTGTGTTTCTTGTGGGTTAGGAAATGGCTAACTTCCTGGCCTTTCCTGCCCTCTCCAGGTTCCGGTCATATATCTCCTTGACACTTTCTACAAACATTGTAATAAAATATCTGTGCCCTCGACCAACCGTTGCCCCTCAAGATTTGTTACAAGTTTCAGATTCTGGCTTCAGCATGACGGAAGTCATACGACAGAATTATATTCTTAATTTTTCTTTCAGTGCAGAGTTTTACCTCAGATATATGTTTGTCTGTTCTCAGGCCTCAGCTTGTGGTATACTAATGCTGTATGTATCGTTCACTGTAATTGACAAGTTAAACGAAATATATAAGGCCCTTTGAACAGGTAGGAAAAGGGAAAAAACACATAATTATTTTACTAAAGGTAAATGGAGTTAGCACAGGCTAGACTGCCACAACCATTGGCCATCCTGAAGCTTCAGAATGATCAAACTATATTTTTCTAATGCCATAAAAAATTGAGGATGACACCACTCTCAAGTCCCATGGCATGGCAGAGCACTCTTTAATCTCAGCCTCCTGGCTAGTACAATGGTAACGCGCTGGCCTCGAATTCGCGAGGTCGACGGATCGTGCCTCGTCCAGGCAAGAGAGTTTAAGCTGTTTACTAGGGAGGTTACTGCTGTGACTGGTCACCACAGTGGGGAGTTGGGGCCTGTGCCGGCTGGCGACCGCCCCATGGGTCCTCCATGACCCGTTCCACCCATCCGTGGGTAGAGAATCTAAAACAACAACGTCTTTAATCTCTAGAGCCACTTATAATTTAATAGTAAACTTTACAGCTAAATCTTTAACCCAATTATATTTATATATGATTCAGTTCGACAGATGACGCTACCTTCCAAAGTTTTCATCATGTGTCTTCATAACTAGAATAAATATGTAGTCCAGTCTGTAACTTTTCGAGCCATATTATAAATAACCTATAACTAACTCCCCGTTCTTTTCCCCTCATCTTAGCGGTCAGAAGAAACTACAAGCTTAGTCTTTAACTTATCGAACCTCCCCGTTCTTTTCCCCTCATCTTAGCGGTAAGAATAACCTTATAGCTCAGTCTTTAACTTATAGAACCTCCCCGTTCTTTTCCCCTCATCTTAGCGGTCAGAAGAAACTACTAGCTTAGTCTACAACTTATCAAACCTCTCCGTTCTCCTCCCCTCATCTTAGCGGTCAGAAGAAACTCTCAGTCTTTAACTTATCGAACCATTTTATATTGAACAAGTCCAGGTTACGAATGTCACTCTGTATCCATTTTTTTTATCGTATTCTTCCCTAATCAAAACAAACTTGCAGCCTAATAAAATTTATCGAAGCATATGAAAATCTAACAATCATTTCAAACCTTAGGATGACGCCCACCTACCCGTCATGTTTATCCTTATCTCGGCAATCAGAATAAATCTCATTTTCTCACTTTTTAACGTTCCTCTTATCAATACTTTCACAGTCAAAGCAGATCTAATTTCCGATTTAATTCACATCCGCAGACCATTTGACAACGTTTACGACAGGCCTCCGAGCCATAAAAACAGGAAATAAAACATCGTAAAAAACAATCTTCCGTGATTATCTATCGTTCACAGGGCTGTCGATACACGATAAACAAACAAAACAAAACAAACAACGAAAAACAAACAAACGCGGTGTTTCCAATAAAAATAACTCTTGCTAATATTATAGCAATAATTGATATTCATTATTTCAGTAGTTAAAAATGGCATTGCTAAAATAAAAATGGTTTTGAGAGAATGCCAGTGGGTGCTTGTCATTCGTCAGGACGTCCAAAGGTAATATCTAATAAATAAAACAAATAAATAGACAGACAAAAAAACTACAAAAATAAGTATATTTACAAATAAATAGATAAATAAAGGAATGCATTAATTTTAAGCAAAAGAATGATAAATAAAAATAAATAAATTAGAGCATAAATGCTCACTTAAAATATCAAAACTTGCAATATCCTCGTACATATTTTATACTTCCGAGACTTTGGGGAGAAAAAATACTACTTTTCTCATGCCGTGCATGCCGTGAAATGTGATAAAAAGATATTTGGTTACATCAGTCCCTCTCTTCCTGAGGTTATCTTCATGCTACAAAACAGACGGTTCGGGGAAAGAAAAAAGAAGTAATATATATAATGGAATCATGCTATCTTAATTCGTTTGTTACAGTTGTGGTCTCTCTTCCCCTATCTCTAGTATTTGGTGTCATGTATGAAAAATATCTTTTTGTATATTAAAGGTGGCCAGTGTTTCAGTTAAGATATCCATCTGAGATGCTCCTCAGAACGTCAGCCGGGGCAAGCCCCAACCCCACACTGTGGTGCCTACCCACAGCAGTAACCTTCCCAGTACACAGCTTATATCTATTGTGGCCGCCGTGGTCGAGTGGTAACTCTAGGAACTTTGATGCGTTAGGTCATGGGTACGAGGTCCACCACTGTCTGAGGTTAGAAAGAGCATTTATTCAGAGTAACAGTCACACTTGCCAAACCATAGTCCTTGGCAAGAAGACACTTTCTTGGCCCTTAACAGAAAAGAGAGTCCGTGACGTAATATCGGTCATATCACTTTATATCTACTGAGGCCACAAAATATAACGAAAAAAGCTAAACATAAGCAAAAACAGTATTATTATTATTATTATTATTATTATTATTATTATTATTATTATTATTATTATTATTATTATTATTATTATTATTATTATTATTATTATTATTATTATTATTATTATTATTAGTAGTAGTAGTAGTAGTAGTAGTAGTAGTAGTAGCAGCAGCAGCAGCAGTAGTAGTAGTAGTAGTAGTAGTAGTAGTAGTAGTAGTAGTAGTAGTAGTAGTAGTAGTAGTAGTAGTAGTAGTAGTAGTTTTTGAAATTAAACTTTGGATATAAGTTTAATTATTAAAATGTAAAATAAAGGGAAAAAAGGAAAAAAAAATAGAAATAGTACTCAAGATTTTTTGAACCCTGTTGTAAGAATTTTTCAATAAATATAAATGCTGGTAACCTTTTCGAACAGGGATAAAACAATCCATTCATTAACATATTGTATAAAGTTATATTTTTAGGAAGCCATAAGGCAAAATATATTCTAATGATGCTGTGTAGTGGGTAGGGAAACTGCGAAAATTCTCTCTCTCTCTCTCTCTCTCTCTCTCTCTCTCTCTCTCTCTCTCTCTCTCTCTCTCTCTCTCTCTCTCTCTCCTCTCTCTCTCTCTCTCTCTCAATTTTCCCAGAATATTACTTGACAACGCACGAGGGTTGGTTATAAGACCCAAGTAATGAAGACAGACGGAGACATAATTAAAGAAGAAAAACAGCAAGGCTTCAGAAACCCACCTGGTTGCCGCCACAATCTCTCTCTCTCTCTCCTCTCTCTCTCTCTCTCTCTCTCTCTCTCTCTCTCTCTCTCTCTCTCTCTCTCTCTCTCTCTCCTCTCTCTCTTTCTCACACATTTCTCTCTCTCTTTCTCACACATTTCTCTCTCTCTCTCTCTCTCTCTCTCTCTCTCTCTCTCTCTCTCTCTCTCTCTCTCTCTCTCTCTCTCACACACACACACATTTTTTCTCTCTCTATATCTTTCTCTCTCTTTATAACCAACATAAATACTTTTCGTAAGATGTCTTGATACCCTAAAAATAAATTAAATGATGGTTTGATATACGAGACTTTGAAATTTGAAACTTGCGAAAATTTTTTGATAAATGTCCTCTGGTAAGAAATGTATGATTTGGGATATATGGAATCAGTTAGGAATGGCAAGCAATCCGTAATGGATGATTCCTTCATCCACATATGTATGAATGGACAAAGTTGCTTTACTCTCAGACTACAATTGCGCTTGCAGAGAGCAAGATTGCTATTACAGGCAAAATACAGGATTGTAGAATGATATACTTAATAGTATAAGTAACGTCCGAAACTTTGAGGAGTCAGGTCGAGGGATCGCGCCCCGTCACGGTCTGAGGTTAGCAAGAGCATGCACTCAGGGTAACGATTACATACGCCAAAACAAGTCCTTCGCAACCGTCCTAGCCCTTGGTAGAAAAGGAAGTCCGTGACGTAAAACACGACTTATAAGTAAATTAAATGAACATGGTCAAAAAGATAGCAGCGAGGATCGACACCTTTATGTGAAAATAATTCCAACATGAAACAGTACTATTACACCCTAATTAGAATATTTTACCACCACAACAATCTAGTTTCGAAGGTGCTACATGATGAATAAGAATGGATTGGGTTCGGTTTTACGTCACGAACTTCCTTTTCTACTAAGGGCTAGGACGGTTACCCTGAGTGTAATGATGAATAAGAATGATAATCCATTTTTCTTCTCGTGTTTCAGGTGCTTGGGGAGACCTCCTGAGAGGTGTGGATGTGCCCGAATACTCTTTCGCGGGAGGACAAGCCACCCTAAGCTGTTCATTCGACCTCCAGTCCCGTAAACTCTATTCTTTGAAATGGTATCACAACGGTACAGAATTCTACCGATACGTCCCCACAGAAAGGAACAATCCCATCAACATCAAGCCCAGTCAAAAGTTTACAGTAAAGGTAAACATTACGTTTTCTTTAAGATTAGTACTGATAAGACATGAGATTGTGAGAGGATCCATAAAAGGAGTTTACGAGGTTTTCAAGTAGCCTCCTGGCTAGTAGTGGTAACGCGCTGGCCTCGCATTCGCGAGGTCGAGGGATCACGCCTCGTCCAGGCAAGAGAGTTTAAGCTGTTTACTGGAGAGGTTACTGCTGTGGCTAGTCACCACAGTGGGGCGTTGGGGCCTGTGCCGGCTGGCGACCACCCTATGGGTCCTCCATGACCCATTCCACCCATCCGTGGGTGGAGAATCTAAAACAAATGAGATTGTGAGAGGATCATAAAAGGGGTTTTCAAGTAAGTCCAGGACAAATAGACACAATTGGTTTTTTGGTTGAAAGAAGGCATGAAGAGTACGCTGAAAAAATTGTAATGGAAATATTTTCAGGGCTTAAAAAGAAACAGGACACAGGGTACAGGTGGAAGTAGTACAAGGAAATACCAAAGGAAAAGGGTACCTTTAATTAAACAAAAGTCAGCAAGGGAAAAAACCCCCACCTAAATTGAATTGGAAATATACAAGTCAGAAAACAAATTTGAAGGGATGCCGAGTATTGGTTGCATTATTGCTCGTAAAACGCAGCAATAAATATATAATTAGACTGCAGTGAGGTCAAAGTTTAGTAAACACACATTTTAAAAGGAAAAAAAAACTTATTTAAAAAAATAAGTTTTGAAACGAAGCTTATTGCTACTTATTTAATTTCATATCTATTACGTTTCCTTTTCAAAATGTATTTTTGATATTACTCTAAATCATTGTTTTTTTATGCTTTTAATAACTTTTAGAAGAACTTATGAGTGATTATCACGAGAGATTGTATCTAAAAAGGTCATTAAAGATATTACTGGATTAATTTTGCATCTAGGAAAAAAAAAAATCCTAGCAAGCGTCACTAAAATTTGACTATGCATAAGCTGAGGAAATAAAAAAAAAGAGATTCTGAAGAATTTTATTAATGAGGAATAATATACATTTCATACTTTAATATTAATATAATATGAATATAACATTGGTGTAGGTTTCTTTTCATGAATTAATTAGACTTGAGAACTTTCCTCTACGCTTAGTAATTTTTTCTTAAAATTATGAATATATGAACAAAAAATTCATTATATTTTCCAAACAAATGTGAAAAGGGAAAAATGAGAGAAATTAAGAAAAATACTAGTATCTAACAATTTACAGACAATTATTATTATTATTATTATTATTATTATTATT
>JAXCGZ010009572.1:0-17500 GCA_037179515.1 Halocaridina rubra
TCCTGATCGGTTCCATTTTTAGACTTAGTGATACTTATCATACCTGTCCTTAAAACTATGGATTGAGGTAGCATTAACTACCTCCTCGCTTAGCGAATTCCAATTATCAACTACTCTTACACTGAAAAAGTATTTCCTTACATCCTGCAAACAAGTTTTCTTCCGAAGCTTCAAACTATGACCTCTAGTTCTAGAGCCAGCCATATCGAAATATCGATCCCTATCCACTCTATCATAACCATGAAGGAATTTAAAGACTGTCACCATATCCCCCCTTACTCTTCTAGCTTCGAGTGATGGCAAGTCTAATTCCCTCAGCCTCTCATCATAACCGAGATTGCGTATTTCTGGCACCAGTTTCGTGGCATGTCTTTGAACTTTTTCAAGCTTAGCTATGTGCTTTTTCAAGTGCGGATTCCAAAAGGGGGCTGCATATTCGAGTTTTGGCCTCACATAGGTTACATAAATATTTCTGAACATTTCCTTGTCCATGTGCCTGAAGGCTACCCTTACATTTGATAAGAATGCATATGCTGCCCTTACTACGCCATTTATATGTATTTCTGGAGACAAATCTGCCAATATGTTTACTCCTAGATCTCTCTCATTTTCTGTCTCCTGAAGCTGTACTCCAGCCACCGAGTAGTCAAGCTTGGGCCTTCTTGCACTTGTACCCATTCTCATTACCTTACATTTTGAGGTATTGAATTTCATTAGCCACTTTTCTGACCACTCATGCAGATTATTTAGATCCTCCTGAAGTTCTCTACCATTGTTCTCGTTTTTTACTTTCTTCACAATCTTTGCATCATCTGCAAACATATTCATGAATGAATTTACAGACTCTGGTAGGTCATTTACATATACAAGGAACAAAAGTGGCCCTAAAACTGAACCCTGTGGAACTCCACTACTAACTCTTCTCCATTCAGACACTGAGTGTCTTACTCTAACCCTCTGTTCCCTTCCTTCTAAGTAAGTTTTTATCCATTCCAAGACATTTCCACCTATTCTAGCCATTGATTGCAGCTTCCTAATAAGTCTCCCATGTGGAACAGTGTCAAACGCTTTCTGGAAGTCTAGGAATATGCAATCTGCCCAACCCTCTCTTTCCTGTAAGATTTGGCTTACCTCATCATAAAATTCTAATAAGTTTGTTACTGTTGATCTTCCTTCTCTGAAGCCATGTTGCCTCACTGACAAAAAGTTGAAGGATTCCAAGTGAAGAGAGATATGTTTCCTTAGTAGTTTCTCCATAAGTTTGCAAACTATGCTGGTCAAGGAAACTGGTCTATTGTTCAGAGCCGTATCCCTCCTTCCCTTTTTGAAGATAGGTATCACATTTGCTTGTTTCCAGCATCTTGGAATCTCCCCCGACTCCAATGACTCCTTAAATATGATACTTAGTGCCACTGATATTGTGTTTGCGCATTTTTTAAGCACATGAGGGGATATGTCATCAGGACCTGTAGCTTTATGAACATCTAAATCCATCAGCGCCTTGCATACCTCTGTGGCTGTAAGGTTGATGTTCTCTAATACCGGCCCTTGAGCTTCTATCACTGCAATCTGAGGGGGTGGGGTATTTTCTACTGTAAATACTGACTGAAACTCCTTGTTCAATTCTTTGCAGATCTCTTCGTCCGTCTCAGTGATGCTTCCATCCGCTCTCTTTAGCCTTAAAACCTGTTCTTTTACCTTCAGTTTTCCTCTGATAAAGCTGTGGAAAAGCTTGGGATTTTCTTTAGCCTTCCTGGTGATGTCCCTCTCATAATCTTTCTCTGCCTCTCTCCTTTTACTTAGGTAGTCATTTCTTGCTCTTTTGTAGGTTTGCCAGGCATTTATGTTTTTTCTCCTCCTATACCTTTTCCAGCATTTGTCTCTCCACTCCTTAGCTCTTTTACACCCATTATCGAACCATTTCTCTCTGGCATGAATTACACCTACTTTGGTGACAGGTATGCAGCAATCTACTATCTTCCCATATTTCTCACAAAAGATGTCATACATTTCTTGTACAGATTTGTTGTAAAATAAGGTTCTCCAGTCAATAACTGCAAAAAGCTCATTCATTTTGATGTAATCTCCTTTCTGATAGTTCCTCCTCATGTCCTCAGTGCCTCTACTCTCAGGAAGAATGTCTTCAATGATATACTCCATCAACAACACACAGTGGTCACTCTTTCCAATTGGTGGTTCATACTCAATATTTTCAATATCCAACACATTATCTGTGAACACCAGATCAAGTAGTGATGGCTCATCCCCACCCCTGGCTCTTGTTGGTTCCATTACATGTTGGTGTAGGAAATTCCCTTGTACGCAATCTAGGAATCTTGCCCCAAAGGAGTCCTCACCACTGTGTGGGTCAAGATTTATCCAATCTATCTCTTTATGATTAAAGTCTCCCATAATCAAAATCCTACATTTTTTCTCCCACGCCATGTTAACAACTGAGTTTATGACTTCAATCGTACCTATATGACTTTCCTCATAAATTTCAAGCCTATTTTGGTTCCTTGGTGGGTTGTATACAACAGTTATTATAATGCTCTCTGACCCAGTATTTATGCGAGCAACAAGAAATTCCCTGAACTCACTTTCTATAGCCAAGTTTATCTCTTCAGCTTGAATCCTCTCACTTATGAGCAGTGCTATCCCTCCACCAGTCCTCTCAGATCTTTCGACCCTTAGTATTCTGAAGCCCTTAGGAAAAACTGTGACACTGTTTATGTCCTCACTCAACTTAGTCTCTGTAATTGCTACTATATCTGCCTTACTGTTGTGAATCCTATCTTTTAATTCTACTGCCTTACCAGCTAATCCATCAGCATTTGTGTATAACAATCTTAATGAGGCCCCATCCCCTGATCTTCTGTCATTATCTTCTTTATCTCCCCTTTGTCTGGAAGTATTCCGTAACGAAAATTTTTTTTCTCTTCCTCATTTCTTTCATCATTTAACCTTCTTGCCTCTTGCAACAAGTTTTTGATCTTTCCCATCTCTTCCTGTGTTCTGTATCGTCTAATGAACACTTCTTTGCATTCTTGAAGGTCTTTTAGACTTTTTTTTCTCAACAATATTTCCCTACATGTCTCCCCTCTCTCAAAGGTTACTTTTGTTGGTCTCGGCTTTCCTTCCCTGGAATATTTACCTAGTTGGTGTATGTTTACAATATCCTCAGGACCACATACTACTCCAAGCTTTCTTATCAGGTCTACAACCCTAGCTTTATTTTCTTCAAGTCTCCCCTGCCATGTTGGCTCCTGGGATTCACTTATGCCTGAGATTACCACTGTCTTCTCCTTATCAAGTGCCTGTCTGATGAGTGGGTTTGCCCTTTCCATCACAACGTCTTTCATTTTTTTGATTACTGTCTCTTTATAATCAACTGTTTGTATGTTTTCCAGTGCCACCACCTTTACAGCCTCTTTTACTGCCACATTCCCCTTTAGTGCATCAGCAAAGGACGTTTTCATGGCATCATTTTCCATATTCAGCTCCTGGAACTCTTTTCTGAACTGTTCAATGTTTTCCTTAATCTGAACATTCCAAGCAGCAATCTCGTCTCTCTCAGAAGATAGCAGTGAACTAACATCTAATTCCTTTAGGTTGTCATTTAGCTGTTTGTTTTTATCTTCTTGATTAGAAATTCTAGATTCTAGTTGACTCTTTTCCCCTTCCAGCTTCTTTATTCTTTTTTCTAGTTCCTTTCTCTCCTGCCCTTGTGCTTTATTTGCTTCCTCCAAAGATCTTATTTGTTCTCTGAGTGTTTCATTCTCTTTCATTTCTCCATCCATATTCCGAATTTTATCATCAAGGCTTGTAACCATTTCCTCTAACTTCTTGATTCTCTGTTTAAGTCCTCTGATGACTACCCCTTCTCCCGACCCATGGGTGGGAGAGGTTTGGGACAGAGATGGCTTCATTTTTATGTTCTCCCTCTCACAGAATATAGAAAGAAGACGAGAAAGAGGAAAAAAGAAAAGAAAAGAGAAAAACTTCTAATTTACCTTCACACAGAATTTTTATATCTCCATATAAGTGCTATTTCGTGACTCAGTTTGCCTCCTTTCTGGTAACACACATCTTAACTTAAAAACTTGACCATGGTAATTTAAGTATAAAAAGAAAAAGAAAAACAAAAGTCAAACCTGAAGGAAAATTCGAATTTGTGTTCGAGGTGCAACCCACCTGTTTCTGTTATATATTCTTCCTAACTGATAAACTGACTTGCTAACCAAGATATGTTATCACGGGATTTAGACTTTACATTTAACTCAATATATATACAAAATAACAAAATAGCAAACGAGAAAGCTAAAAGAAAAGCAAAAAAAAAAAATGAAGAAAATAGGACTGCTGTACTACTTGGCAACTTAACTCAGTACTGTTGACAGGTGGGTATTTGGTAATTTTTTTTTTCTTTTATTATTCAATTTTTTCGTGTATCAAACTAACTAACTAGTTAATATAAATGGGAAGGATACTGTTTTTAACAATATATAGAACCACAGGATCAGGTAAAACGGCTTAAGAGCTTTCCCCAGTTTACACAAAAAATTAGGTAATGTGGTGTGAGGCTCCACGTCTGGCAACTCTTCTAGATTTCCCTCAAGGCAGAATCTGGACGGCAGCTTCTCTCTCTTCCTCACGAAAAAGTTCTCAATTTTTTTCCTTTAATATGAACAGTCTCGTCTTACAACAAATATTAGTTTTTGTACTCACAATACTCTGCAGGAGGATTTCAGATTTTTGGAAATTATGGTAAAGTTTTCCACTAAGCACTTTAGTCACTGGAAACAGTTTGAGTGTGTGTGTGTGTGCGTGTATATATATATATATATATATATATATATATATATATATATATATATATATATATATATATATATATATATATATATATATATATGTGTGTGTGTGTGTGTGTGTGTGTGTTTGTGTATGTGTGTGTGTGTGTGTTTTGTGATAGAATACCGTAATATCTGAATATTTTCTCTTATACATAGGTTATTAAAGATCAAGGCATGTTCGATGTTCATAATCTTCCCATTTAATCTCAATGATTCTTATAGTGTTTCTCGCGTTATTCGGAAGTCTCAGTCATAAATGAAATTCATCTTTTTATGGTGCACTGGATCTCTTTCGCCATCTACGGCTGTTATTTCCCCGAAAATATGCTAATGCGTAAAAGTATTATTATTATTTTTTTTTAATTTAGATACATTTCATAGCATTTAGAATCAGTTTTCTTGTGAAAAGCTCGCAAGCAAAAATTCTAAAACAAACTCACAAGATGGCGCTCACTCAAGGCATTGTAGTAACTGTGGCACTTAAACACTATTAAAACACACACACACACACACACACACACACACACACACACACACACACACACACACACACACACACACACACACACACACACACACACACACACACACAAGGGCAGGAGAGAAAGGAACTAGAAAAAAGAATAAAGAAGCTGGAAGGGGAAAAGAGTCAACTAGAATCTAGAATTTCTAAACAAGAAGATAAAAACAAACAGCTAAATGACAACCTAAAGGAATTAGATGTTAGTTCACTGCTCTCTTCTGAGAGAGACGAGATTGCTGCTTGGAATGTTCAGATTAAGGAAAACATTGAACAGTTCAGAAAAGAGTTCCAGGAGCTGAATATGGAAAATGACGCCATGAAAATGTCCTTTGCTGATGCACTAAAGGGGAATGTGGCAGTAAAAGAGGCTGTAAAGGTGGTGGCACTGGAAAACATACAAACAGTTGACTATAAAAAGACAGTAATCAAAAAAATGAAAGACGTTGTGATGGAAAGGGCAAACCCACTCATCAGACAGGCACTTGATAAGGAGAAGACAGTGGTAATCTCAGGCATAAGTGAATCCCAGGAGCCAACATGGCAGGGGAGACTTGAAGAAAATAAAGCTAACGTTGTAGACCTGATAAGAAAGCTTGGAGTAGTATGTGGTCCTGAGGATATTGTAAACATACACCAACTAGGTAAATATTCGAGGGAAGGAAAGCCGAGACCAACAAAAGTAACCTTTGAGAGAGGGGAGACATGTAGGGAAATATTGTTGAGAAAAAAAAGTCTAAAAGACCTTCAAGAATGCAAAGAAGTGTTCATTAGACGATACAGAACACAGGAAGAGATGGGAAAGATCAAAAACTTGTTGCAAGAGGCAAGAAGGTTAAATGATGAAAGAAATGAAGAAGAGAAGAAAAATTTTTGTTACAGACTACTTCCAGACAAAGGGGAGATAAAGAAGATAATGACAGAAGATCAGGGGATGGGGCCTCATTAAGATTGTTATACACAAATGCTGATGGATTAGCTGGTAAGGCAGTAGAATTAAAAGATAGGATTCACAACAGTAAGGCAGATATAGTAGCAATTACAGAGACTAAGTTGAGTGAGGACATAAACAGTGTCACAGTTTTTCCTAAGGGCTTCAGAATACTAAGGGTCGAAAGATCTGAGAGGACTGGTGGAGGGATAGCACTGCTCATAAGTGAGAGGATTCAAGTTGAAGAAATAAACTTGGCTATAGAATGTGAGTTCAGGGAATTTCTTGTTGCTCGCATAAATACTGGGTCAGAGAGCATTATAATAACTGTTGTATACAACCCACCAAGGAACCAAAATAGGCTTGAAATTTATGAGGAAAGTCATATAGGTACGATTGAAGTCATAAACTCAGTTGTTAACATGGCGCGGGAGAAAAAATTTAGGATTTTGATTATGGGAGACTTTAATCATAAAGAGATAGATTGGATAAATCTTGACCCACACAGTGGTGAGGACTCATTTGGGGCAAGATTCCTAGATTGCGTACAAGGGAATTTCCTACACCAACATGTAATGGAACCAACAAGAGCCAGGGGTGGGGATGAGCCATCACTACTTGATCTAGTGTTCACAGATAATGTGTTGGATATTGAAAATATTGAGTATGAACCACCAATTGGAAAGAGTGACCACTGTGTGTTGTTGATGGAGTATATCATTGAAGACATTCTTCCTGAGAGTAGAGGCACTGAGGACATGAGGAGGAACTATCCGAAAGGAGATTACATCAAAATGAATGAGCTTTTTGCAGTTATTGACTGGAGAACCTTATTTTACAACAAATCTGTACAAGAAATGTATGACATCTTTTGTGAGAAATATGGGAAGATAGTAGATTGCTGCATACCTGTCACCAAAGTAGGTGTAATTCATGCCAGAGAGAAATGGTTCGATAATGGGTGTAAAAGAGCTAAGGAGTGGAGAGACAAATGCTGGAAAAGGTATAGGAGGAGAAAAAACATAAATGCCTGGCAAACCTACAAAAGAGCAAGAAATGACTACCTAAGTAAAAGGAGAGAGGCAGAGAGAGATTATGAGAGGGACATCACCAGGAAGGCTAAAGAAAATCCCAAGCTTTTCCACAGCTTTATCAGAGGAAAACTGAAGGTAAAAGAACAGGTTTTAAGGCTAAAGAGAGCGGATGGAAGCATCACTGAGACGGACGAAGAGATCTGCAAAGAATTGAACAAGGAGTTTCAGTCAGTATTTACAGTAGAAAATACCCCACCCCCTCAGATTGCAGTGATAGAAGCTCAAGGGCCGGTATTAGAGAACATCAACCTTACAGCCACAGAGGTATGCAAAGCGCTGATGGATTTAGATGTTCATAAAGCTACAGGTCCTGATGACATATCCCCTCATGTGCTTAAAAAATGCGTAAACACAATATCAGTGGCACTAAGTATCATATTTAAGGAGTCACTGGAGTCGGGGGAGATTCCAAGATGCTGGAAACAAGCAAATGTGATACCTATCTTCAAAAAGGGAAGGAGGGATACGGCTCTGAACTATAGACCAGTTTCCTTGACCAGCATAGTTTGCAAACTTATGGAGAAACTACTAAGGAAACATATCTCTCTTCACTTGGAATCCTTCAACTTTTTGTCAGTGAGGCAACATGGCTTCAGAGAAGGAAGATAAACAGTAACAAACTTATTAGAATTTTATGATGAGGTAAGCCAAATCTTACAGGAAAGAGAGGGCTGGGCAGATTGCATATTCCTAGACTTCCAGAAAGCGTTTGACACTGTTCCACATGGGAGACTTATTAGGAAGCTGCATTCAATGGCTAGAATAGGTGGAAATGTCTTGGAATGGATAAAAACTTACTTAGAAGGAAGGGAACAGAGGGTTAGAGTAAGACACTCAGTGTCTGAATGGAGAAGAGTTAGTAGTGGAGTTCTACAGGGTTCAGTCTTAGGGCCACTTTTGTTCCTTGTATATGTAAATGACCTACCAGAGTCTGTAAATTCATTCATGAATATGTTTGCAGATGATGCGAAGATTGTGAAGAAAGTAAAAAACGAGAACAATGGTAGAGAACTTCAGGAGGATCTAAATAATCTGCATGAGTGGTCAGAAAAGTGGCTAATGAAATTCAATACCTCAAAATGTAAGGTAATGAGAATGGGTACAAGTGCAAGAAGGCCCAAGCTTGACTACTCGGTGGCTGGAGTACAACTTCAAGAGACAGAAAATGAGAGAGATCTAGGAGTAAACATACTGGCAGATTTGTCTCCAGAAATACATATAAATGGCGTAGTAAGGGCAGCATATGCATTCTTATCAAATGTAAGGGTAGCCTTCAGGCACATGGACAAGGAAATGTTCAGAAATATTTATGTAACCTATGTGAGGCCAAAACTCGAATATGCAGCCCCCTTTTGGAATCCGCACTTGAAAAAGCACATAGCTAAGCTTGAAAAAGTTCAAAGACATGCCACGAAACTGGTGCCAGAAATACGCAATCTCGGTTATGATGAGAGGCTGAGGGAATTAGACTTGCCATCACTCGAAGCTAGAAGAGTAAGGGGGGATATGGTGACAGTCTTTAAATTCCTTCATGGTTATGATAGAGTGGATAGGGATCGATATTTCGATATGGCTGGCTCTAGAACTAGAGGTCATAGTTTGAAGCTTCGTAAAAAAACTTGTTTGCAGGATGTAAGGAAATACTTTTTCAGTGTAAGAGTAGTTGATAATTGGAATTCGCTAAGCGAGGAGGTAGTTAATGCTATCTCAATCCATAGTTTTAAGGACAGGTATGATAAGTATCACTAAGTCTAAAAATGGAACCGATCAGGAGACGGGAAGATACGAGCTTTGGGCTCTTTCCCGTAAACACAATTAGGTAATCACAATTAGGTAATCACACACACACACACACACACACACACACACACACACACACACACACACACACACACACCACACACTTGGAATCCTTCAACTTTTTGTCAGTGAGGCAACATGGCTTCAGAGAAGGTAGATCAACAGTAACAAACTTATTAGAATTTTATGATGAGGTAAGCCAAATCTTACAGGAAAGAGAGGGCTGGGCAGATTGCATATTCCTAGACTCCAGAAAGCGTTTGACACTGTTCCACATGGGAGACTTATTAGGAAGCTGCAATCAATGGCTAGAGTAGGTGGAAATGTTTTGGAATGGATAAAAACTTACTTAGAAGGAAGGGAACAGAGGGTTAGAGTAAGACACTCAGTGTCTGAATGGAGAAGAGTTAGTAGTGGAGTTCCACAGGGTTCAGTTTTAGGGCCACTTTTGTTCCTTGTATATGTAAATGACCTACCAGAGTCTGTAAATTCATTCATGAATATGTTTGCAGATGATGCAAAGATTGTGAAGAAAGTAATAAACGAGAACAATAGTAGAGAACTTCAGGAGGATCTAAATATTCTGCATGAGTGGTCAGAAAAGTGGCTAATGAAATTCAATACTTCAAAATGTAAGGTAATGAGAATGGGTACAAGTGCAAGAAGGCCCAAGCTTGACTACTCGGTGGCTGGAGTACAACTTCAAGAGACAGAAAATGAGAGAGATCTAGGAGTAAACATACTGGCAGATTTGTCTCCAGAAATACATATAAATGGCATAGTAAGGGCAGCATATGCATTCTTATCAAATGTAAGGGTAGCCTTCAGGCACATGGACAAGGAAATGTTCAGAAATATTTATGTAACCTATGTGAGGCCAAAACTCGAATATGCAGCCCCCTTTTGGAATCCGCACTTGAAAAAGCACATAGCTAAGCTTGAAAAAGTTCAAAGACATGCCACGAAACTGGTGCCAGAAATACGCAATCTTAGTTATGATGAGAGGCTGAGGGAATTAGACTTACCATCACTCGAAGCTAGAAGAGTAAGGGGGGATATGGTGACAGTCTTTAAATTCCTTCATGGTTATGATAGAGTGGATAGGGATCGATATTTTGATATGGCTGGCTCTAGAACTAGAGGTCACAGTTTGAAGCTTCGTAAGAAAAGTTCTTCGCAGGATGTAAGGAAATACTTTTTCAATGTAAGAGTAGTTGATAATTGGAATTGGCTAAGCGAGGAGGTAGTTAATGCTATCTCAATCCATAGTTTTAAGGACAGATATGATAAGTATCACTAAGTCTAAAATGGAACCGATCAGGAGACGGGTAGATACGAGCTTTGGGCTCTTCCCCGTAAACACAATTAGGTAATCACACACACACACACACACACACACACACACACACACACACACACACACACACACACACACACTACCTGTTTGAACAATGCACTCAGCCTCTCAAAATTATGCGCATTCTACTGCATATTTTTTTTTCCATTTTGTTTTCATTTTCCCTCTATTTTTAGCTTTCCTTTGTTACTCAGAAATTCTCTGTTAGACGAAGCCACGAGTGAGGTTGGGGGAAACTGTAATATGAATAGAGTGGCATTCAGATAGAATGCGTTCATTCCTAGTATAGCCGATATAGCTGTAAGGTTTGTTTCCCTTTTAAGACCTTCTGTGGTGTAGTTGGTAGAGCCTTGGCTCAGTAATTATGTCCTTGGATTAAGTCCCGGCCGGGGTAAAAAATATTTGTGTTTTAACATGTGGTAATGTGCTTATTTGCATATATATATATATATATATATATATATATATATATATATATATATATATATATATATATATATATATAATTTTGACTATGAACACAACGGAGTACAGTGGCGCTTATATACCCATTATAAAAAGTGTAACCATTGAAGATTGATATATATATATATATATATATATATATATATATATATATATATATATATATATATATATATATATATATTGTGTGTGTGTGTATGTGAATGCTGCGGTACTTCGTTGTTTCCCTTTTTCCCTTCGTAGTCAAGTTAATCATACTTACGTCATTTGCGTGCATTTCGTGAGAAGGATTCATATATATATATATATATATATATATATATATATATATATATATATATATATATATATATATATATATATATATATATATGAATAATTTACTTTTTATATATTTTCCCTCGTAGCATTCCGTTGTTCATCTCTGTGTCACATGTAATATCCGTAATATTTATACATATAGATAAATTCATGTATGTATCTATATTTAGTTGCGAAAAAGGTTTATTCAATCAAAATTAGAATTTGAATAGATCCACGCATTGTAAATCAGAATATACATGCAGGGATATAATGACACTATATAGATCTTTAAGTTTAATAATATTAATCAGGCCTCAAGTCCATTGAATATGACTTTAAGGAACCATATTTTTTGTTTCATGCTTGTTATGGGGCCTATTTGCCTCTGTCCCCCTCATTGGCAGTGATTAGCATTCTGCCGAGGAAGCTCTTGCCTACATCTTCAGCCTCCTCTTGAGATTATACAGGGTGTCCACAAAGTCTGGGTACATAGGAAATTTCACTCTGCAGACCTATTCAATCGAGTTCACCTGAATTTTGTAAAGCGTATCAAATTATGCATTGAAAATGATGGAAATCATATTGGAAATATTATTTATTAACATTAGATTTAAATAAAATTGTTTTGTTTTAAAAGTATGTGTTAATCTCTTGTGTACCCAGACGAAGTCTGGGTACACAAGAGATTAACTCATACTTTTAAAACAAAACCATTTTATTTAAATCTAATGTTAATAAATAATATTTCCAATATGATTTCCATTATTTTCAATGCATAATTTGATGCGCTTTACAAAATTCAGGTGAACTCGATTGGATAGGTCTGCATAGTGAAATTTCCTATGTACCCAGACTTTGTGGACACCCTGTAGATAAAATTGTTTCCTTCAGGTGCTTTCTCTTCACCATTAGAGATAAGCGAGTTATAGTTTTCCTCCAAGGAAAAGGAGAAAGAATATATTTGAATTTTCTTTTTTTCTTTTTCAGCACATTTATGCTATTTTATATATATATATATATATATATATATATATATATATATATATATATATATATATATATATATATATATGTATATATATATATATATATTTTTTTTTAATAACTAAAGAGAATAAATTAGTTCCATGTCGCTAAATATGAATTCAGTTATGAATATGAAGATTTGTCTAAAGTAGAAACATTATTCCAGTCTATATGGTGATGAATAACCATACTGACTGAAACAATGCGTCTTAGTAAGAAATAATGACATTATTAGTAGAAACATCTTGGAATCGGCAATAATTAACTTAACCGAGCATCGAAATATTGACTTATTTCATTGTTAATATGTAAGTGATCTCATATTATCAAGTATGCTTCATTCAAGTTTGAAAAAAGCAATTTTGCAAATAACATGATATTCTTTTTTATTTACAATTAATCTATATTTATTTTTGTTATTATTAATTATTTATATTATTGTTACTATTATTGTTCCATTATTATTATCATTTCATAATTACTATTATTATATTATTATCATTGTAATAATATTATTGTTAGTATTTTCACTATCATTATTACTATTATTGTTTTTCGTGATTTTTTTTTATATTATTCTTATCATAATTATTGTCCTTATTACTGTGTTGTTGTTATTGTTATAGTTGTTGTATTATTATTATCATAATTATTTTCATTAATATATATATATATATATATATATATATATATATATATATATATATATATATATATATATATATATATATCGCTTAATTCGTTTCTATAAATCATATTCATCCGAAGCTAAGTAACACACTTGAAAGTATTAAAGATTTCAAAATATCTTTCAATCAATTTCCTTACTTAGCCAGAATCATTCGTATATATGTGTGTGTGTGTGTGTGTGTGTGTGTGTGTGTGTGTGTGTGTGTGTGTGTGTGTGTGTGTGTGTGTGTGTGTGTGTGTGTGTGTGTGTGTGTGTGTGAAATTAACATGGTGGTCTTGAACGGAACAATGGAAACTAGAGCGTCAGAGCTTCAACTAACACCGCCTATTTTTCCTTCAATTTATATTTGTGCAAGAAAGGAACTGCAAATTATATGGATTTGCTTTTTCGATTCCAGCTAAAAGAGTCACAGGAAAAAAAAACCACCAGACAAAAATTCACAGGAAGTAAGTCTAACCTAACCGAAGGTAACTTAAACTAACCTATCCTGTGACAATTTTCCATGTTATTTTATCCCTGGCCAAAACTGTGACTTTTGTGTGACCTTTTATCTTGTAACTTCAATTCCGGCCGCGGATATATCATCGTTTACCTACCCCCTTTAGTCACCTTCTGCAAAGCATAGACACACACACACACTCATGCACACACACACACACGCACGCACGCACTCATGCACATGCAAACAGGTAACGGGATGGTATTGTTGCTTTCTATTCCCAGGCTGGATTATTTTTAAAGATTTAATAGTTTAATTGTTTTGCCTTTTGTCAATAGAGTACTCCAATTAAAATTTATTTGAATAGATAATAGGTAGTTTTCAAGAGAGATTAGATAGTTCTACATTCGTAGATCGAGTACATATCAGTTTTTCGATTCCAGTTTTGGCTTTGATGGGGCGTTATCTATTTTTATGTCGTGTGAGAATTGGTTTTTAGTTCAGCGAAAAAAAAATACTTTCTTTTTATTTCCATTGTATCTCTTTATCACCAGAACTGAAGCTATGTCTCTGGTAATACCTTCTGAGAGTTTTATGAAGGATCTTTCATCTACCTGAATCATACTTTATTTATAAATGCAGATTTATAATGTATATAAATTAAAATGCTGTAACTCCCTTCTGCTTCATCTATTTTTTTTTTAAAATGCAAATTGCTTTTAGTATATAACCATGTGATTTCGAAATTAAGAGGCCAGGAGGAAGCAGTTGTAGCGTCTGTCGTTTCCTTTCTCCTGCTAATATAGTACACTATTGATTGCATCTGTCGAAGTAGGAAGCAACAAATGAAGCCAATACAAATATCGAGCAAAGAAAGCGATAGGTCTTAGACATTTTTCTTGCAACATTTGAAATATATCATTCAATTTATTGACATAATTTCATAATTTTTGGGAAGGAGAAATCGCTGTATTATGGGTATTCGCAAAATAAAAGACTTGAAGACCGATATCATCTTGAAGTTATTAAATGACATTTTTATGTTTGTATTTGCTAGACTGCTAGAGGGCAAGGACACTTATATGAGTATAACTATCACACTATCGTCATCAGATTCTGGCTTACTTCACCAGCTTGAGTATCCTTGAACCAGTGAATCTGCAACTGCAAAATGCAGAGTCAGTGCAGATTTCAGTCAAAACTTGACGAGTCTAAAGGGGAGTTTACACGGTCAAACGGTTCGTCGAACGCGGTTCGACAGACAAGTGTTTGAAGTGATGTTCGAACGTGTGAACGGGGTATTTGGTTGTCGAACACGTTCGACAAAGGTGTTCGACAACCAAATACCCCGTTCACACGTTCGAACATCACTTCAAACACTTGTCTGTCGAACCGCGTTCGACGAACCGTTTGACCGTGTAACACCCCCTTAAGAGTCATTTCCTGAAGAATAATACACCTATATGTCTTGTTGATTTTGATTCACTTTTCCAGGGTTACCGGGGTTCATAAGCTGCGTCCGACTTTTGGGAGTGATGGTACATGCCCATAACATGCGACCCCACACATACCATTTATATCCAGTCGCAGTGAGTCCTCATTTGCTGCCTGTGTAAAACAGCAAGGAACCTCACTAAGGGATTTGTATACTGCTGGCTTATAGCTTGTATGATCTTCGCTTATTCGATAAGCTGCGCCGTTTGTTTCTAGACTTGACTGGATTTCTTTCATTTTACCTCATGACTAGGTTACGTGAAATCCTCTCTCTCTCTCTCTCTCTCTCTCTCTCTCTCTCTCTCTCTCTCTCCTCTCTCTCTCTCTCTCCTCTCTCCTCTCTCCTCTCTCTCTCTCTCTCTCTCTCTCTCTCTCTCTCTCTCTCTCTCTCTTCTCTCTCTCCTCTCTCTCTCTCTCTCTCTCTCTCTCTCTCTCTCTCTCTCTCTCCTCTCTCTCTCTCTCTCTCTCTCTCTCTCTCTCTCTCTCTCTCTCTCTCTCTCTCTCTCTCTCTCTCTCTCTCTCTCTCTCTCTCTCTCTCTCTCTCTCTCCTCTCTCTCTCTCTCTCTCTCCTCTCTCTCTCTCTCTCTCTCTCTCTCTCTCTCTCTCCTCTCTCTCTCTCTCTCTCTCTCTCTCTCTCTCTCTCTCAATGAAGTCATTGCAGTTTCTTTACTTATTGTAAAATGATGGTACTAGCAGTCTATATACATTACCCTTTTTTACGCATGAGAGGGGGATCAACTGCAGTATTCTCAATATGATTGAGAGAAGAGATTAGAAGATATATGTTCAACAGAAATGAGTGGAGGAGGCTTGTTAAGCTTAGCGACCCATCATGATATCGGGAAAAGTTAAAGACAAGCTTTGCTATACCGTTTATCTATTGTTATTGTTGTTGTTGTCATGCATTAAGACTTTTGTTGATTTGTGTGTTGCCAGTTTTCCTTAAGACTTTGTTGATGATGTGGTTGTTAGCTTTTGTGGATACTGTTTCTTCTAACCTCTTTGTTATACTTTGAATAGGTTTCGGCGGAGGCATGTGTCCTTTATTAGCTGTTATTCGATAGCGCTTGAGTTTTAATTGTAGTTCCCCCTGCTACATAGTATTACAGCGAAACTTTCGCCAGTTCAGAATTGAATTTTGAGCTTTTATCTTGGTGTGTGCACTGTCGAGAAGGGCAGTTGAGAGCAAAAAGTTTTTCTTACTTAACAAATGAGGTTTAGAGGGAGCGATACTTTTAAGCTATACCAAATTCGGTGAGTTGGTGTTAATAGGAAAGGTTAAGAGGTTGAATCGAATATAAGCTAAACACGGTACAAATATTTGTACCTCGTTAAGTTTGTTAACTGCATATTTATAAATATTAGTTTTCAGTTTTATTTACTTTCACTCTATTTTGAGCTTTAGAATGGGACTTTTTTTTAAATAATTCTTTGTTTTAATACTTGAAATTAAAAAAGGAAGAGGAGGAGGAGGAGGAGGATAAGAAGGAAAAAGAGGAGAAGGAATGTAATAAAGGAAGAGTAGGAAAACCATTTGTGCCAGCGCAGGAGGTTGAAATGTCCCAAACGAAAATGAGAAGAAAAAAGGAGGAGGTGGAGGAGAAGCAAACAGCCAAAGGATCTCGCTGCGGAAGGTATTGATGTTCATTGTGAAAGCGAAGGAAGAAAAAGGAGCGAAGATGTTTCTATTCAGTGTAGAAGAAGAAGAAGAAGAAGAAGAAGACAACTTTACTTATCGGTACAGAAGATGATAATATTTACTATACGTAAGAGAAGAAGGAAATGTTCAATAGATATTTAGCTGAATGTGCAGTATTCAGTAAAAATGAAAATAGGTGGAAAATTTAATATACTTTAGCGTCAATTGATTTTTATCTCCAACAAGAGAAGAAAATTGAGAAAAAAAAGGAAAACTTCACTTTTTATTTTTTTATCTTTGTGCCAGAGGTGGTAATAACCAACGTAGCTAACTTGCAACGCCGAGGGTAAAATGACCTTAGCAGCGAAGCAAAGCAGCTGTGCCAAAATAGGCGGAATTTATAGTGACAGTATATTACTTTAATGAACTTCTGCATTCTGTATTGCTCTTATCTATCTGTCTCTCTCTGTCCATTTATCTATCTCAGTTTAGGAGGGAGTCTGCACAACAGATATTGTAATGTTTATTCCAAGGATCATATATTACTGGTGCCATTCAGATGCTGACCTCACACATACACTGATTTACTCACTTTACCCTCTGAGTTGACACGATATTGTCACTACCTACTTCCAGGCTACTTGAAACTGAACTTCAGCCCGCAGAGTGTGAGCGAAGCTCTCACACATAGACCCATAGAACAGTCCTGAATGCACGTTTAATTTGCTTCATTACCTCTAACAGACTTAGTCTCACAGGGAAAAAAAAAGTGTCATATTCATTGCTGATCCTCCTCTCCCTTTCTGTTTTCATACAAATGCAAGTCATAATTTACTACTACTACTACTACTACTACTACTACTACTACTACTACTACTACTACTA
>JAXCGZ010009572.1:27500-70000 GCA_037179515.1 Halocaridina rubra
AAAGCTCTTTAGGATGGGAGGAATCGTTAGCCTGTCATGACATTTGGAGACTTTTAGGGTATGATTTTCTCCCCCTTCACTCTAATATTAAAATTTTGCTGAATATGACGTCATACCAAGACTTGTTAATAAATGTGGAATTATGATTCTGCCAGCTGTCGGAAATCAAAATTGAACTCTCTCTCTCTCTCTCTCTCTCTCTCTCTCTCTCTCTCTCTCTCTCTCTCTCTCTCTCTCTCTCTCTCTCTCTCTCTCTCTCTCTCTCTCTCTCTCTCTCTCTCTCTCACACACACACACACACCACACACACACACACACACACACACACACACACACACACACACACACACACACACACACACACACACACTATGCAAAATATGGAAAAAATAAAAGAGAAATTCTCTCAGAGAGAATAACAGTAATTTGGAAAGGAGAAAGAAAATACTAGAGGAGAATATGTAATAACTAGAAAAAAAAAAAAGATATCAAAGGAGAGGAGGAGAAGTTCCTTTGTACATTAATGTAGAGGTTTAGAGACAAAATCTGCCATTCAATTTATATATCTCATGAAAATGCAAATGAGGATTTTTCTTTTATTTAGGGAATAAAAATCCTGTTTGAAAATGACTTTCCAAACAAGAGAATAATAAAATATTGTCTGATACCTTAAGCGAATTAAATATTAATGCCCTTCTATCTTCTGAAAGAGATAATAGAAACGCTTCCAGTATTCAGATTAAAGAATATTGAGCAGTCTAGAAGAGATTTCCAGGAGCTGGCTGCAGACTAAAAGAGTATTGCAAAGCGTTCTCTAGTGCAATGAACAAGAATTTTTCATTGAAAGAGGTAATGAAAGAATTGGCACTGGAAAATGTGGATACATTTCCTATGTGAATTTCAAGAGTCAACATGGTAGCAGGGGAGACACGTGTATAATAAGGCTAAAGTTTTAGAATTGGTAAGGTAGCTTAGAATATTATGTTGTTAAAATAATATTATAAGCATTCACTGCCTTTGAAAGTACGTTTGGGAGGGATAGACAAGATAAATCAAAGTAAACTTTAATGGGGAGAACACTTGCAAAGAATTACTGGTGAAGGAAAGATATATAAAGACCACTAACCCTCAGAATCCCATGTAAAGTTTATTAGGTTGATTTGGGTTAGCTTGGGCTGCGCTGGGTCACTTGCTTTGTAAATATGAATGTCTCTACAGCACCCTAGGGTAAATATTTTTATTTTACAAGATCCGAATAATTGTCAGCTGGAATACTCTAAGCGAAGAAACTGTAAATGCTAAACGATGCATAATTTTAAAGAATTATATAATAAGTTTGAATATAATATATATATATATATATATATATATATATATATATATATATATATATATATATATATATATATATATATATAAAGGAAAACTACCAAGAGACGAGGAATAGACGAGCATAGTGCTCTTTCCCTTGAGCACAATTTGGCAAATACTTTCGGGTGTTATTGCCCAAATCGAAGCTGTCGTTAACCCGAAGGGTTTTGGACATGCTTATATATATATATATATATATATATATATATATATATATATATATATAGAGAGAGAGAGAGAGAGAGAGAGAGAGAGAGAGAGAGAGAGAGAGAGAGAGAGAGAGAGAGAGAGAGAGAGAGAGAGAGAGAGAGAGAGAGAGAGAGAGAGAGAGAGAGAGAGAATGTTCAGTATTAAAAAAAGTACTCATTTGTAAATTAAATGAGATTATATAATAATAATAATAATAATAATAATAATAATAATAATAATAATAATAATAATAATAATAATAGACCAGCTTTTGTAATATGTCTGTGGTCAGTAGGATATCTATTTATTTATGTACCTCTATTCACCTTTCGATCATTAATTCCGCAATACTCATTTGACCTCTACTTAGTTGGCAGGGGCTATCACGCGAAAGCCTTTAGTAGCATTTTCGTTGTCTAAAAAAGCGCTTAATTAGAGATAACATTAGAATATGCCATCTACTACTTTAAATTAGAAAATTATGAGTAAGTACATGATGCTGATGGTAAACTATTTTAACTAAAAATAAGTATCTGTTTTGCTTCTTTAATATAATTTAAATAAATAGATAAAAAGAGAGAACATGTTGGTAGACATAGAGACCAAACTGGCAGGATGCAGTTCACCACCATTTCCTTCAACTTCCTTGCCGTCGAAAAAGCTCTGGAACAATTCTTCTGGAATATTAAGTAGCCCTTTTGGCGCCGAAAAAGATACAGTCTTCGCGCTCTTTTTGCCTCTTCTCGAACTCGGTGGCTGTGAATTTGGAATGGAGAATGGCATTGTTTTGATAAGCATAACTATTTTTTATACTTTTTCATTATACTGTTAATTTAAGAGCCAGGGTATAAGGGGAGGACGTAGTAAGAAATCTTCAACCATGGTCGTAGTAATTGGCTTTCAGAATATGGATTGGATTCGGTTTTACGTCACGAACTCCCTTTTCTACTAAGGGCTAGGACGGTTGCCTTCTTGCGAAGGACTTGTTGTGGCAGATGTAATCGTTACCCTGAGTGTATGCCCTTACTAATCTCAGTCCGTGACGGGGTGCGAACCCTCGACCTGCCGCCTCAGAGTCTCGGATGCTACCATTTTGCCACGGAGACTACAATTGGCTTTCTGAATATGCTTCTTTGTTAATTAAGAGAGCCAAAGGGAGGAGATTAGGCGCATACTTGTGAGGAGAAAGAAGGAGTGTTAGCAACGAGTCAAACAGACGTGAATGTTTGAGTACTTTGACGAAGTCATCCATGCCTCTTACAAAAGAGATTGGAGCCATTAGACACGGGCAGAATTAGAGTTTACCTTTTGTTTACTCATATTTGATTTTTATATTGGTTATATTATATATATATATATATATATATATATATATATATATATATATATATATATATATATATATGGGTGTGTGTTTGTGTGTGTCTGTGTGTGTGTGTGTGTGTAAGACACCAGAATTGGCATGAAAATGCCCTTATTAGGACAGGCACTAAAAAAAGAGTAAAGCAAAGAGAAACAGAGATGGGAGTATTGTGACTTGTCACGTGTGAATGGATAATAAGATATGTGTAACGAATATGCTAAATATCTGGTATAGATGGAGGCATTAGTTTGTTTGTTTGTTTGCTCCGGTTTTACGTCACGGACTTCCTTTTCTACCAAGGGCTAAGGCGGTTGCCTCCTTGCGAAGGACTTGTTTTGACATATGTAATCGTTACCATAAGAGCATGCCCTTGCTAACCTCAGACCGTGACGGGGCGCGAACCCTCGACCTGGCGCCTCAAAGTCGCGGACGCTACCGCTTGAGCCACGGTGACTACATGGAGGCAGTACGGGACCGTAAGTGAAGGAAGACTTTACATCGAACTGTCCTGATTAGTCCAATGTAAGTCCAAAAGACTCTCTGCTGTAGAATCGCAACAGATGACTGGTGTCCTGAGACAACCTACTGCATGCAAGTTTCCATGCTAAAACAATTATTTAAGAAAATCACCTGAACTAAAACGCCATTTTACTAACTTCCTCAAAAATTATTAAATGGTGTCTCTTCCATTTCGAAGTTTAATACATAAATAAGTTTTGTTAATTCATCAACGGTTAAGTTTAGATTCATTGACAATTTGTCTATGGAGAAATATTGTTTCCAAATATGATTCAGTTATTACAAGAACTTTTCTTGGTAGATGGAAATATTTTGTATTCAAAAGTTTAGATCGCAGAAAGATATACAAAATTTCTCCAATTTGCTGTTAAAATTCACGTACGAACAACGATGAAAAATCATAATTGATACCAAAGATATTTCTGATATCACAGCGAAGACTATGAGATATAGAATGCTATCATGCATTTTTGAAGACTATAGAAATTTGTCTTTTAGTTAATCACTGTGAGATTTCCTGCCCAAATAGGGTACCGATCAACCCTCCCCCCGGCTCAAGGACTAAATGTTATGCTTATCGTGTGTCTGTATTTTTTTTTTTTATTTTAAAGCTAGGTTTACAGCCGTGTTTTGCAGTATGTTTTTTTTTTCTTAAATAAGCAGGAGGTATGTTTCTAGTGTTGAAAATGTGATATATATATATATATATATATATATATATATATATATATATATATATATATATATATATATATATATATATATATATATATATAATTTTAATTTTTTTTTTTTTTCAAAGACACTCAACGCTATGTAGAGAATGTTCCTTTGACTGTAATCGTTCAGATATACTTTAAATCATATATCGCAAGGATAATTCACTTTCAAAGGTTTTAAAAGATTGAATAATAACTTAGAATTAGAAATATATATAAAACAATGTCAATAAAGCAAAATAAACCTAATCTAAACCTATGATGGTTCACACAAGGAATTAATGTATTTTTCTTCAATTTTCTATTTGAGAATTTTAAGTGTAAATAATTCTTATTTATTTTTGTTGTTGTTACATTTTTAATTTAATTTTTAATTTTTAGTAATTATTTAACTTTGCTCCCTTTGTTTTGGCATGATTACTCTTTGTTATTTGAATTGTTATTGATATAAATTTGTATTTTTGTAAATTGGCACTGCCACTGAAGATGATCACAGGTAGTGGTGGAATGCCCTTCGATAACTGGTTTATAAATAAATATGGAAAACTTCAATCCAGTTTCGCTTATTGATTTTTATTACATATACAAATACGTCATTGACATCTGCTATATATATATATATATATATATATATATATATATATATATATATATATATATATATATATATATATATATATATATATATATATATATATATCATTTTCACCTCTACCGGGACTTGAACCTAGGACGCATAATTACTGTGTGCCAAGGCGCTACCAGCTGTCACACACACACACACACACACACACACACACACACACACACACACACACACACACACACACACACACACACACACACACACACACACACACACACACAGAATAGGTGGAAATGTCTTGGAATGGATAAAAACTTACTTAGAAGGAAGGGAACAGAGGGTTAGAGTAAGACACTCAGTGTCTGAATGGAGAAGAGTTAGTAGTGGAGTTCCACAGGGTTCAGTTTTAGGGCCACTTTTGTTCCTTGTATATGTAAATGACCTACCAGAGTCTGTAAATTCATTCATGAATATGTTTGCAGATGATGCAAAGATTGTGAAGAAAGTAAAAAACGAGAACAATGGTAGAGAACTTCAGGAGGATCTAAATAATCTGCATGAGTGGTCAGAAAAGTGGCTAATGAAATTCAATACCTCAAAATGTAAGGTAATGAGAATGGGTACAAGTGCAAGAAGGCCCAAGCTTGACTACTCGGTGGCTGGAGTACAACTTCAGGAGACAGAAAATGAGAGAGATCTAGGAGTAAACATATTGGCAGATTTGTCTCCAGAAATACATATAAATGGCGTAGTAAGGGCAGCATATGCATTCTTATCAAATGTAAGGGTAGCCTTCAGGCACATGGACAAGGAAATGTTCAGAAATATTTATGTAACCTATGTGAGGCCAAAACTCGAATATGCAGCCCCCTTTTGGAATCCGCACTTGAAAAAGCACATAGCTAAGCTTGAAAAAGTTCAAAGACATGCCACGAAACTGGTGCCAGAAATACGCAATCTCGGTTATGATGAGAGGCTGAGGGAATTAGACTTGCCATCACTCGAAGCTAGAAGAGTAAGGGGGGATATGGTGACAGTCTTTAAATTCCTTCATGGTTATGATAGAGTGGATAGGGATCGATATTTCGATATGGCTGGCTCTAGAACTAAAGGTCATAGTTTGAAGCTTCGGAAGAAAACTTGTTTGCAGGATGTAAGGAAATACTTTTTCAGTGTAAGAGTAGTTGATAATTGGAATTGGCTAAGCGAGGAGGTAGTTAATGCTACCTCAATCCATAGTTTTAAGGACAGGTATGATAAGTATCACTAAGTCTAAAAATGGAACCGATCAGGAGACGGGAAGATACGAGCTTTGGGCTCTTTCCCGTAAACACAATTAGGTAATCACACACACACACATATATATATAATATATATATATATATATATATATATATATATATATATATATATATATATATATATATATATATATATATGTAGTCTGTGTGTATCCATTTCAAAGCAATCATATTTAGAAACTCTACATATATTTTTTTTACTTGAAAATAAGTTGTTGCTGTTGTGTTTATATATTGAATTATTTATTTTATCAATTTTATGTTATTATTTTTGCTTGTTTTCTTTCCTTTTAGCGGTGTAGTTATTGATTTATTTTGTGTATTATTCTCTTGTTTGTTATTTGCCTTTTATCTATATGTCTCGTCATTTCTTCTTTATAGGATTTATTTTTCTCCTTTAGCTTCTTTTTTTCATTTGTTTTTTTCTATTTATTTATTTTGTCATTCTTATTTTGTTTCCTCAATTATCTTTTCATATCCTTATTTAGTTCATTATTTATTTTATTTCTAATTTCTTTTTTTTATCAGTATTTATTTTTTTTTATTATTCCAATTTTTTTCCCTCATTTATCTGTATTTCCTTATTTAGTTTATTATTTAATATATATCTTGTTGTCTCCTTTTATCATGTTATCGGTATTTATCTCTCTTATTTCACCTTTTAACTGTGTATTTTCATGTTTATTATAGTATTGTATTTCTATTTTTTTTTTCCTATCCTTTGACTATATTTGCATGTTTATGTATTTTAATTTTTGCGCTTTATTGATATGGCTAGTAGTAGATTTATTCATATTTGTTTGTTTTATGTATATTTACGTTTGATTGTTTTTGAATATCCTTTGTGTAGCAAAGCAGAATACGAAAGTAATATTTTAATTTCATGAGCACTGCCGAAGTCCTGTGATGTCCTTTGATGTAACGAAGAGGACCAAAATATGAAGCAGTGCGTTTGTCAACGCTGCTCCGATGTGTGATGGATTGCACTGCTGGTAAAGTGACTTATGCCAAGGACGCAAGGTTAGCTGAGGAACCAGAGAATGTGAAAGACATGATGGAGAGATGGCAAAGAAAGAAAGGAAGAACTGATAAAGAGGAGGAGGAGGAGGAGGAGGAGGAGGAGGAGGAGGAGGAGGAGGAGGAGAGAGAGAGAGAGAGAGAGAGAGAGAGAGAGAGAGAGAGAGAGAGAGAGAGAGAGAGAGGAGATGGCCGGAGTTGAAGACTATAGTACTCAAGAGAAGACAAAAAGAAAGTAAGGAAGTGGATTAAGTTTGCGGGGAGAGAGAGAAAAAAATGAAGAATGATATTGATTAGGGGATATGGAAGGAATTGAGGAAGACAACAGTACTATGAGGAGGAAGAAACGAGTTTAGAGGGAGAGAAGGGGGAACAAAAAAAAATTGAGAGAAAACATATTAAGCCAAGTTTAATGGGGAGAAGATAATTTGTGGCGATCCTTGTGACCTTGATGCCTGTGAGAGTCATGCTGTTGATGTTTCCTTGTGACGAGAAGTTGAGGTCTGAGGCCAGATTTCTTAAAAAGTGTAAACCTAGGATACCATATTGTTAGTTAGCTAGACGCACACAAATGGATTTCATAAACGCATCTGCCGCAGTTCTGTGTATGGCTAGGATCCCCCCAAGGGGGGATCCTAGCCATACACAGAACCGCGTCAGATGCGTTTATGAATTCCATTTGTGTGTCTAGCTAACAATAAGGTATCCTAGGTTTACACTGTTTAAGAAATTGAGCCTGAGTCCTGATTGCTGAAGCACTGATGACTCTCGTGGCCCTAATTTGCTTAGTGTTAAGTTTAAAAAAAAAAAATCCTTCTTTCTTTTAGAAAAAAAAAATATAATTGGGATTCATGGACGTAATTACAAAATTTACAAGATTACGACAATTTTGTAGGTGACGCAACGATAAAAGTATAGGTAATGTATGTATGCACACGCATGCATACATGCGTAATATATATATATATATATATATATATATATATATATATATATATATATATATATATATATATATATATGAATCATTTTTTTTTTTACCCCGACCGGGTCTCGAACCTAGGACTTATGATTACTAAGTCAAGGCGCTACCACTACACCACAGAAGGTTAAAAGGAACCCAACCTTATAGCTTATATCTGCTATACTAAGGAATGAACGCATTCTAACTGAATGCCACTATGTTCATATTACAGATTCCCCAACCTCACTCGTGGCTTCATTTTAGCATTTAATTCAATTCCCAATCTCATTCGGGCCATGAAATTATCAAATAAGCACATTACATATGTGAAAACATGAATCATTTTTTACCCCGACCGGGTCTCGAACCTAGGACTTATGATTACTAAGTCAAGGCGCTACCACTACACCACAGAAGGTTAAAAGGAACCCAACCTTATAGCTTATATCTGCTATACTAAGGAATGAACGCATTCTAACTGAATGCCACTATGTTCATATTACAGATTCCCCAACCTCACTCGTGGCTTCATTTTAGCATTTAATTCAATTCCCAATCTCATTCGGGCCATGAAATTATCAAATAAGCACATTACATATGTGAAAACATGAATCATTTTTTACCCCGACCGGGTCTCGAACCTAGGACTTATGATTACTAAGTCAAGGCGCTACCACTACATCACAGAAGGTTAAAAGGAACCCAACCTTATAGCTTATATCTGCTATACTAAGGAATGAACGCATTCTAACTGAATGCCACTATGTTCATATTACAGATTCCCCAACCTCACTCGTGGCTTCATTTTAGCATTTAATTCAATTCCCAATCTCATTCGGGCCATGAAATTATCAAATAAGCACATTACATATGTGAAAACATGAATCATTTTTTACCCCGACCGGGTCTCGAACCTAGGACTTATGATTACTAAGTCAAGGCGCTACCACTACACCACAGAAGGTTAAAAGGAACCCAACCTTATAGCTTATATCTGCTATACTAAGGAATGAACGCATTCTAACTGAATGCCACTATGTTCATATTACAGATTCCCCAACCTCACTCGTGGCTTCATTTTAGCATTTAATTCAATTCCCAATCTCATTCGGGCCATGAAATTATCAAATAAGCACATTACATATGTGAAAACATGAATCATTTTTGACTTAGTAATCATAAGTCCTAGGTTCGAGACCCGGTCGGGGTAAAAAATGATTCATGTTTTCACATATGTAATGTGCTTATTTGATAATTTCATGGCCCGAATGAGATTGGGAATTGAATTAAATGCTAAAATGAAGCCACGAGTGAGGTTGGGGAATCTGTAATATGAACATAGTGGCATTCAGTTAGAATGCGTTCATTCCTTAGTATAGCAGATATAAGCTATAAGGTTGGGTTCCTTTTAACCTTCTGTGGTGTAGTGGTAGCGCCTTGACTTAGTAATCATAAGTCCTAGGTTCGAGACCCGGTCGGGGTAAAAAAATGATTCATGTTTTCACATATGTAATGTGCTTATTTGATAATTTCATGGCCCGAATGAGATTGGGAATTGAATTAAATGCTAAAATGAAGCCACGAGTGAGGTTGGGGAATCTGTAATATGAACATAGTGGCATTCAGTTAGAATGCGTTCATTCCTTAGTATAGCAGATATAAGCTATAAGGTTGGGTTCCTTTTAACCTTCTGTGGTGTAGTGGTAGCGCCTTGACTTAGTAATCATAAGTCCTAGGTTCGAGACCCGGTCGGGGTAAAAAATGATTCATGTTTTCACATATGTAATGTGCTTATTTGATAATTTCATGGCCCGAATGAGATTGGGAATTGAATTAAATGCTAAAATGAAGCCACGAGTGAGGTTGGGGAATCTGTAATATGAACATAGTGGCATTCAGTTAGAATGCGTTCATTCCTTAGTATAGCAGATATAAGCTATAAGGTTGGGTTCCTTTTAACCTTCTGTGGTGTAGTGGTAGCGCCTTGACTTAGTAATCATAAGTCCTAGGTTCGAGACCCGGTCGGGGTAAAAAATGATTCATGTTTTCACATATGTAATGTGCTTATTTGATAATATATATATATATATATATTACGAAAATGTAAAGTTATGCTTAGACTAACATTTCAGTGTTGCGAAGATAAAAATGTTCTCTTTCGTGATATCTGATAACCTTCTTGATAATTTTTTAGATATTTTATCTTGTTCAGAAATTCAAGACCTTCTGTGAAGATGTTTTAGACGTATCATTGCAGTATTATGTGCGATGGGTGAATTCTATACAATTGAGGTGTTGAGTGGGCTCTGCATCCCATGGTCATTTTCCTTTATCTCTTACTCTACATTTTTTCCTTTCTATCTTAGAATTAGGTGGGTTCTATCCAAGTGTTTTGTCTTCCATGCTCATTGCCTTTTTCAAGGCCTCTGCCTCCCATGTTAACATCCCTAAGTTTATCTTTTACAATGCATCCTTCTTTCTTCCTCTGTGGTGAGGGGGATAATAACACCGCCTGTGTTTTCCCCTGCTTGACGGTAAAGTCAATTAAATGGGCTGACCTTTGGACTGAATATCTCCCTCTATGTTTTCCCCCTGCGATGAGTCAAGGCACACAAGGGAATACTGGTAGGAAAACTTTAGCCAGAACCCTATTTATTGTGTATGAATGTGCGTGGATGTGGCATGAGTGAGAGTAAAAGGGAGAAGATAAGTAGTATGTTCTTAAGAAAAAGGATGGATATGTTACCATTGAGTGAAACAAAGTTGAGTGGGAAAGGTGAGGTGCATTTTGGTATGAGATGAAGAAGTGAGGGTAAACCAGATGCAGATGTTGGGCTTCGCAGCATAAAATCCTTAGCCATATACCCTGTGAGTGATCCAAGCAGGTTTGTTGGGGGGGGGGGTCTGTGGCAGCCCTCATCCTCTAATCTACTAAGAGGATTGATTGAGGTGTATTAGCTTCTGGGGAATGTTCGTGCTTTGATTCGGCCACCTTCCCTTACAGGAGGGATTTCGGCAATTATTATTATTATTATTATTATTATTATTATTATTATTATTATTATTATTATTATTATTATTATTATTATTATTATTATTGTTGGTGCAATTATTATTATTATTATTATTATTATTATCATTATTATTATTATTAGTAGTAGTAGTAGTAGTAGTAGTAGTAGTAGTAGTAGTAGTTGTAGTAGTAGTTGACTTATCTATAACACAGTTCTTACACTGTCTACAGTACTCTCCTCTTGTTAACATACTCTGCCTCTGTAACTATTATGTCATGATATAACGGTTAAAACTATTTTGTTATTAGATGTGCAACGTCACTGTGCACGTGCCTGCCTACGTCATTGCCCACGTGATGTATGATCAGCTATTTGTTGCTTAGGGAAGATTTTATTCTTAGTATTATTTTTCCTTTTGAATGCAAGCATAGCCCACCTCGGTGTAGAATTAATTACTCAGATGTAGAATTCGGAGCCAATTTTTTATAGCGATTCATATTCTACTTATCATTACTATACTCTAACCTAACTAAAGTAACCAAATATTCACATTGCCTTACCTAACCTACCCTGACCTGACATAGCCTGACCTAACCTATCCGGACCAAGCGAACCCCAAAGACTGCGATCGGTCACCCTGATAGAGATATCAATGTATAAATAGATAATTCTGTACAAATATGTTGATAGACTCCCTTTGCAACTCAGTGGATCACTGTCTGCCATCCTACAAAATTTTACTCTCCAAGGTGATGGGTATTGTCGACTCAGCAGATATAATGAGTAACCACTATGTGTGTCGACTGCCATTGATGTGGAAGACAGCTTTCATGGAAGTTAAACTAATAAACGTGATAGATAAATAGAAAGATATATATATATATATATATATATATATATATATATATATATATATATATATATATATATATATATATATATATATATATAGATAGATAGATAGATAGATAGATAGATAGATAGATAGATAGAATAATCGATAGATAGATAGATAGGTAGATAGATAGATATATAGAGTATTTATCCTATAGCTAAGCTTAATTAGCAACATGCGAGGTTAAAATGGACAAGCGAGAATTCACTTTAAACTTAATCTATTTAATGTTACACGTATCTTACGCCTCAATGCCCCCTTCCCCTTAATGTATAAAACCTAAGATCTAATTCGTGCCCCGGAAATATTCTAACTGACTCTTTAACTCTGACTCTTACTTTCTTGTATGACCAAGATGGCAGGGTGTGGTAGGCTTGGACAGCCTTGCTAATAGGCTTCCAGAGAAGAGGGAGTTCCCTCCCTTTTTGGGTAGTGTCAGGGCGGGGCTATCAAGAAGACCTATCGGATACAAGTAGGGCCTATATACGTATTTTGACAGGTACGCGTACATACGTACATGTAGATGTTTGTTTTCTGCTCTCGTGGGAATGACCTGAATTTGTGACAATTTTGACCTCTATCGGCAACTGGCGCCTATGTGTTAGAGGCCTATGGGTTGAACCATATATCTCGTTGTCATTTCTCTGTAAACACACATCCTGCCCAGGAAATACACTGGGAAATATCAGTTACACCACTTGACCCTCCTGATACCACGTGGGCTATGTTACGGTTTTACAGTACTTCTTATATACAGTGCTTTTATACGACAAGATAGATAGATAGATAGATAGATAAATAGAGTCATTAATTCAGAATTTTTAATATCGTTATAGATTGTATGGATATATGTTTAAAACTTTTGTATACAATATACATTTTTTAATACTAAAGTATTACGTACGTCATTTATAAAGCTTATGTATTTAAATATTGTGAGTTATATGAAAAAAGATATACCGATAAGCAGATGAATGTATCGATTGACTGAAAGAATAGGATGTGGAGGAATAGATAAGTACATGAAAATATAGATAAATAGATAAGGAGATGAAAAAACAGATTACATCATATATATATATATATATATATATATATATATATATATATATATATATATATATATAATATATATATAGAATAGATTTATACTCTGATGAATAGAATGATAGATAGATATGGAAATTTATCAATAGCAAGTGAAAGAAAGCATATCTTACCACATCTTCCTCCCTCAAGAATTTTTTCCCCTTTTTGTACTCATTATATTTACCCGAGAAGATTTCTAAGACCAATTTTTTCCCGATATTGGCATAATGCACAATTTACTTCCTAGGATATGGTGTCAATGACCAAAGTTTAAACATTCCTTTGATGAAAAATATGAATCTGTCTTCTAGCTTCAATCTTGACAGTTTTTTCTATGTTTTACGAGGGGTCTTAGCATTTCAGTAGCCTCTTTGAGATCAGTGTTGGTTTTGATTCTATATTTGACACCCGTTGCTCGTCCTTGCACAAACCCTTGTCTCATATAGTGCTGATCTGTCATTTGTCGTTATATATTTTTGGTGTCAATGAGAACTCAATAAAACTCTCACTATATATAACAGGTTTATTGAGGAGAAAAACTGAGTATAATATATCATTGCCCAAGACTCTATGCTGACTGTCTCTTGAAGTGAGCTGCACACTTAGCCTGTGTTGCCGACTAATTGACTCAGCTGGTCTACTCCACTCGGCTAGTTGATTTTGGTGAGCTATTGACGAAGAAATAGCAATCGAGTTGGCAATCTACTCTATTTTGTAGGACTCAGATTATTCATAGAGGGTTTAGGATGTACATGCGAACACAGACATCAAAGAAAGACTGATTTACATAAAGTTTAGTTACTTAACCCTAAGGTCGATGATGAGGGTGGTTGGAAATTCCGGTGAAATCGACATTTCTTTTGCAAACATAACATTTGTAGCCATTAAAATACACTTAGGTAACAGTAAATTTTGATGAGGAAGGTATAGATACAACACGGAACCGGCACTGAGTTGAATCCGTCTATTAAGTGACTTCTATTTTTTTCTCTTGTTATAACAGGAAAAACTGCTTGAGATTCCACGTCTCTTGAATACTACAACAAGGATAAGATAAGCTGACAGACCTAAGTCTGCTAGAAATTCCACCCTCTGGAACAGACTGCTAGAGGGCAAATATAATAGAAACAGCAACAGCAATAAAATAACATCCAAGGGTATATTTTTGTAGTATCTGAACAGAGCTAAAGTATTCTGTATTTAACCTATGGGGTTTTTGTCGGAAAATAATATTCTGTTTGTAGTATAATATGTTTTAAATTTTTTTAATGTATGTCTATTTAAGAGAAAGAATATTCTATACCCCACTCTTATTTGGTGATGATTATGCTAAGCCGTGTCAGTTACTCTTTTTACATAAGGTCTGGTCTGTTGTATGTGTACGAGTATTGTAAGACTACCCACTGCATACTCTTGTGGAATGAAAGGTACCTAGTTATTATTATTATTATTATTATTATTATTATTATTATTATTATTATTATTATTATTATTATTATTATTATTATTATTATTATTATTAGTAGTAGTAGTAGTAGTAGTAGTAGTAGTAGTAGTAGTAGTAGTAGTAGTGGTAGTAGTAGTTGTAGTAATAGTAGTAGCAGTAGTATCATCATCATTATTTTAGTCATGCAGTCTTACTCCGAGTGAGTATTGGAGAGAGAGAGAGAGAGAGAGAGAGAGAGAGAGAGAGAGAGAGAGAGAGAGAGAGAGAGAGAGAGAGAGAGAGAGAGAGAGAGAGAGAGAGAGAGAGAGAGAGAGAGAGAGAGAGAGTTGGTTATTTTAATTTATATTTATATATTTATTTTAGGATGTTGTGAATCTTGCAAGATTATTCATTTTATAAACGACTAAACTACATTTTAATAACTATGTTGCTGCACATTTATGAGCTAAACATGTCATGGGAGTCGCGTGATTAGTAGTGGCAGAGGTCCCAGGAGTGGGTGCGAGATCGACAGAGATTAAGTCAGTGTTGTAGGCCTAAGCGAGCGTATTTGTACGTCGGTTTTAAGGGCTTTACGAAACTTGTAGTAAAGATGACCTCTAGGAGGTAGATAGGGGGTCACTTGCGTCATCCAGTATTAATGCTGAGATCAACATTATACGGAGTTATAGTGGCGGTTATGGCCCCCCTTTCTTTACGACCTTTCTAAGCTTGTGTTGTATGTTTATTTTTTGTTACCTTATTTTATAAGCCTAATGTTTCTGAGCCCTGGTACTTACATCCAAATTGTTCACGAAATCGTAGGATATAAAGTTTCATCGAGTACTTCACATTATAGATTTTGTTTTTATTTTTTTCTTAATTGTATGTGTTTATTTACCTCAGTGTGATCATATAAAAGAACCTTATTCTCATAACTCCCCGTCTCCTGGTCAGTATCTTCTGCGATTCATTGACACTTAATATACTTGTGCATGAAAGCTATTTTAGAGTTCGCAGTTTCCTCCCTTTGCAAAGTCTAGTTGTCAAATATTCTTACTAGTAGGTTGGCCCATAGTAGTCGCCGTGGCTCAGTCGGTAGCGTCTCCGACTCTGAGGCGTCAGGTCGAGGGTTCGCGCCCCGTCACGGTCTGAGGTTATCAAAGACATGCACTCAGCGTAAGGATTACATCTGCCAAAACAAGTCTTTCGCAAGAAGGTAACCGTCCTAGCCCTTGGTTGATAAGGGAGTCCGTGACGTAAAACCGGAACCGGAAGTAGGTTGGCCCATGGCATCGACTGCCCGTTGCAATACTACACCTGAAGGGACTATTGGACTTAAATAAGACTGTCCCGGACAGTTCGATGTTAAGTCTTCCTTAAGTTACGGTTCTCTTTCTATGCCTACATCAACACCGTATATTCTTGAATATTCGTTGCACATGTCTTATTATCCCTTCACATCTGACAAGTCACAATACACTCCCGATCTCTGGTTGTCTCTATATTTTCTTCGTACCCAGGCCTGATGAGGGTAGATTTATTTTATTTTATTTTTTTGCCCGTCCTGGTGTCACAATCATAAAAAAAAACAATAAAAGAATACTAAGTTACATCTTGCAAAAAAATATTCTCATAATAGCTACAAGTATGACTTCTAGTTCTTGAGCCACCTTATCTTACGTGATAATGATAAGTGCATCGTATGATAATCAAAATAAGTATATGTAAATATATTTTGATGCTACCGGTATCCTTTAATACTTTATTCTTATATTTGGTAATTCGGCATTTAATGCCTAAATCTCATTGGGTAAGTAGTTTTAATACATTTAAGTTTAAAGACTCCATATTTTGTGTATTTATTTGTATTTACTTATTATTTATTTAGATTTTATTTACTGTTTTAAATATGGTTTACTAATGTTAGTTGTCGAGGTCACTGCTTTCTTTGTTCTCTCTTATATTACATAGTTTGGAGAAATTTGTCATATTCACTCCTTCAGAGAGGAAAAATAAACTCCTTTTGGTTTAAAAGACACTTCTTCATATCACTTATAATTTTGTCTATAAGTGAAGACCTCAATTCGCCTTGGAAAGAGGAGGAGGGAGCGTCATATGACGTGGATTCTGGTTGGAGCTATCCTACCAACGCCCTCTCGTCTGTCTTGACTCTACGCGTTAAAGAAATATAGAGTGAGGCTGCCCAGTCCCCTGGTTCCGCCCCATCAGATCGACTTTTACTACGTAGCTGGGGAGCATGGTGGCAGTATTCTTGTCCCTCGCCCAAGGATAATGAACGAGAATAATTGTAGAGTAACAGAAAATAAAGAAGAATTATTTGAGGCGCAGGACTCTCAAATCCTCGCTTGGATAGAACCCATCCATCGCTATAAAAAGAGAGAAAGAAGAATAAGAGAAATAGAGATGAAGCTATGAGTGTCATTGACTTCTCTTCTTCTGGCTGGCTGGATAGAATCCTTCCACCGCTGGAGTTTTACGAATGACTCTCATATATCCATTCTGATATCTTCTGCTATTTTTTTTTTTATCTGAAATCTAGCACTTTGGCATCGTCAGTTTTCAAGAGGGTTGAGTTTATTGATATCCATTCAAAAATGCATAAAAAGATATTTCATTTTAAAATGGCGTATACCATATTTTAGGTCATTTATCAAAAGTTAAACACTCTTTTATCTTTTGTGTTCAACCGCAGTCGTCATAAAAGCGGTAGTAACAATGTAGTCTGTGGTCGCTGTATGTACAAAAAGCTCTGAAGCCCGATTAGGCCAGTACATATCTTTATGAAATATATTATACATATAGTATATAAACTGTCTGTCCCTGATGGTGGGGGGGGGTTAGGGAAAATAGTACCCTCGTATAGTATGTTTCAAGGGCAAATTAAAGGTATATTCATGATGGTAGAAGATAAAAATGATGTCTTCGTATTCCACGTGTGTTTTAAGAGATGACTGAAATAGATAACGCTGTTGATGGATTATAAAAGAATCCTGGCATTGTATTCTATATGTGCCGACTAAAAGGAATAAGAGAGCACTTGATGAAGGGGTTGAGGATGGGTAGGATATCGTAAGGGCCTAACGCTTTGCAATTTATTCAGATGTGACCTAGCTCTGCTGTTTTCAGCAAGATGTGGCGTCACGTGTAAAAAAGTATAAGGAAAGCAGCTAATAAGTATGGACTTGTAATATACTCATTAGACCTAATTCGTGCGATACATAGGCTCGTGTGAAAAATGTTATTCCTTTATTATGGCATCAAAAAGAAATTTGCGATTTACCTGTTTCCTCCATTATCGTCATGCTAAGCTTTATTATGCTCTTGATATATATATATATATATATATATATATATATATATATATATATATATATATATATATATATATATATATATATATATATATATATATATATATATATACACTGCAGTAGGTTGGACCATAGCACCAACGGGCCGTTGCTATAATACAACTGTAGGTTTTATGACATAATTAAAATTGGCTCGACTGCTCGATGTTAAGTCTTCCTTCAGACACGGGTCTTTTCCTGTGGCAAAATCCGCATCGAATATTCTGTCGTATTTGTCTTATACCTTTACATCTGACAACTCGCAACTCTCCCCATCTCTATTCTCTTTGTCTTATTTCTCTTTGGTGCCAGGGCCCGATGAAGATAATTTTCATATATATATATATATATATATATATATATATATATATATATATATATATATATATATATATAGATAGATAGATAGATAGATAGATAGATAGATAGATAGATAGATAGTCGCCGTGGCTCAAGCGGTAGCGTTCGCGACTCTGAGGCGTCAGGTCGAGGGTTCGTGCCCCGTCACGGTCTGAGGTTAGCAAGGGCATGCACTCAGGGTAAGGATTACATCTGCCAAAACAAGTCCTTCGCAAGGACGTAAAACCGGAACAAACAAACAACAAACATATATATATATATATATATATATATATATATATATATATATATATATATATATATATATATATATATATATATATATATTAATTGTTAATTTTTGAGTTATGATATCACACCAACACAGGCACAGTTTAAACACGTGTTTCCTTTTAATAAAAAAAAAATAAAATACTAGTTATGCAGTTACTAAGGCAACAGTGATAAAGAGATAAGGAAGGAAACGATAAATCTACCCTATCACTAAGACCCACAGATATTTGGTCAACCATTACCACTCGGCAGGTGGGCATTGTCTCCGTTTTTTGTTTATTTTATGATGACACATAATTACTGAGATCAAGTGTTCTTGTTTTCTGAGTTCTGGAGGCGTTAATTGTTCTTATTTTCTCTATGGAGATTGTTTAATTTTTCTTACTCTGTACGTTCAGAATGTATCAATAACCTATTATTGCTACTTTTGTACATATTTATATTTGTATTTTTCTTATAAAGCTCTTGGTAACATTTTGACCTCTGAGACTCTCTCTCTCTCTCTCTCTCTCTCTCTCTCTCTCTCTCTCTCTCTCTCTCTCTCTCTCTCTCTCTCTCTCTCTCTCTCTCTCTCTCTCTCTCTCTCTCTCTCTCTCTCTCTCTCTCTCTACTAATATTTTCTTTTATTCATTAAACTACAGCTGAAGGATCATTTCGACTTGAATAGGACTGTCTAGGACATGGCTTTTTCTCTGCCTACGTCTACACCGAATATTCTTGGATATTCGTTTCTTATCTTTTATTATTCCTTCACATCTGACAAGTCACAACACTCCCCATCTCTGTTTCTCTTTACTTTATGTTTTCTGTGTGCCCGTCCTGGAGTCACAATCATTAAAAAAAATTGTATTTTAGCTTTTATACTCTTAGATCTAGATTTATAACATATGTAAGTGTCCTTGACTTTTCTGCAGTTCTGTGTCACATTTAATGTAATTGTTATGTGTAGTTAAACTGTTCAATCTAAACTAATTTTGTTTTTGCTTATTTGTTTTTGGTTTTAAATGCAATTTAAGGTCATTGTGTGTGTGTGTGTGTGTGTGTGTGTGTGTGTGTGTGTGTGTGTGTGTGTGTGTGTGTGTGTGTGTGTGTGTGTGTATGTGTGTGTGTTTATTTGTTTGTGATTCGATTTATTAGAATTTAGGTGTATTATGTATTTGCACATCTTATAATATAGATGTGTATATTGTGTGTATATGTGTTCACAGTCACAGTTTACCGTCTATCTTCATTGTGTGTGTGCAATCATTATAAAATCTGGGTACGTTGTGAGAGTAAAATATGAGTTTATTGCGTGTGTGTATGTGTGCGTGTGTTTGTGTTTTGAGTTTTCATTTATATTAAGTTGTATTTCATGTCGTATGTGTTTGATCATAATAACATCTAAATTTATTGTGTTAGCAGTTGCTATGGAGTGTAGATTCTTTGTGTGTGTGTGCGCGAATTAATGTTGTCACAACATACAACCTGTGTATTTGTAGCTTATCTATTTCCTAATATATTATATTTTAATGTTTTAACCGTATTTGCCATTTTAACACTCCATATTTTCTATAACTTTGTGGATATAGCAAAGGGCTGAAAATCCCTGAGGTATTGTAGCTTTCACAGCATATCGACACCATAGTCTCTGGGTATAAGTGATCTGTTCCATCACATGACCTTTTAAAGGATCATTACTTTCGAATATTTCATTCAAAGATAATTAGCGTTGTTAGATTTATTATCCAAGTATTTTAAGACAATAAAACTAGAGGGACTGAAGCCCTGTTTGCGCATGGAAAAGAGTGTAAGCGACAACCATGGTCAACACTTTTTTTTCTTTTGTTTTTTATACGTAGAGGTTGTCGGGATTTGAGAAGAGGTTAAATGAAAGATTGAGGAGGGGCTGAGGATTTCCAATCCCATGGTGAGGTGTATAAACTGTTTGACATCTGATCAATTGTCTTTTCACATTTGAGTGCAAGCCCTCGTGGTTGTCCTTGATGGCATCATATGTTAACGCCCATTCCAGCCACTAGCGTAACGTTCATAATCCTCGCCGTTGGGATACAACATCGTACTCCATCAGCTGTGGGATACGACAAGAAAGAGAGGGTAGTGCCTTCCTTTCCTTGTTGAACTGTACTGAATAGGGCTTTTACAGCATCTGTTTTCCAGAGCAATTGCGTATGAGAAGGAAAAGGTAGTGGTGTCCTTCTTGTGATACCTCCGGTAATTTTTACAGTCTTAGTATGTCTTTAGATTTATAACACTGAACTGTTAACATACTGTCTAAATTGGTATAAAAAGCCCATTAAATAAAACAACGGATATATATATATATATATATATATATATATATATATATATATATATATATATATATATATATATATATATATATATATATATATATATATAGTTTTATTTAATGGGCTTTTCCTACCATGTTTTTAGATATTTGGAATTAGTGTTGGAGGAGTATCTTCACGTGTTCGGGCTCCGATAAGAGTCAAAGATATTTGTCCTGGAGTCATCGCCCTGTTGCTTCTGAATCCCTTGAAGGAATCACCCTCCCACATGCGTCTGATAAAAGTAGCGACTTTACAGCAGATATAAGATTAGAAGCAGTGATTAGAACTCTTTATGGCGATAGATAAGATAATATAGTAGATTTGAATTGCTGCATTGACTAGACTAGATCATTAATGATACGTTTTTGAGTTCATGAATGATGTAAATAAGAATGAATTATTATAAGCTTAAGTACATATTTTAATTGTTTTTTCCAGGGATGAGTTTAGTATGAATAATTTTTTGGACAGTAAAATAAATACTTAAATTATTTTAATTACATATATGCGTTTGGTAGGGATACGTTGAGAGTCCATACAGGATGTTAGTTATATTATATGAATGACTTTAGCGGGAGTAAGTTACTGGAATCTGATATACGTAGTTTAGTTACTACAGTTTAATGAGGGAATTTTTTAGGAGGATTAAGACAAAACGGAAGGACGCAATCACCTTTGTTCTTGAATGGATTTTATAGATGTGCGTTTAATAAAGCTGATATACTAATTAAATAATGTTCATGAATGAGTTTAGTGTGATTAGGTTCATGGAATCTTAATACACGTACTTTATGAATTAGTTTGTATTTTCATGCATAATTAAGTCGCTGGAAACTGAAATAATCAAAATTATAGTTTTTATGAACGAGTTTTATATTAATGGGTTGGTAGAAAATAAAAAGCATGACTGACTGATGTTTCTTGACTGAGTAGAGAAGGAATATGTTTCCATAATTTGAAATAAGTAATTTTTCTATGAGTGAGTATAGCAGGAATAAGTTCATGGAAACTGAGGTACATAATTTAATAGCTATATTGTACTTTCATGACCGAGTTTTGTAGGATTAAAATTCCTTGAAACTAAAATAAGTATTTTTTTAATTATTATTCATAAAAATAGCAGCAGCAACAACAACAACAAGAACTAATATGGACTTCTTTTATATATATGGTTTTATGAATTGAAACTTACTTTTATTTTCACCTAGAATAAACATTGACTTTGTTACTTTTCACCAATTTTCTTTGTACACAAAGAAGTACATCCCATTCAAATGACTTTCTAAGTATACCAATATATTCGAGCAACGTTGCGATGATTTATAAGTGCATCTTTGTCCAGCCTACGCTTTTATATAAAAAAAAAAGAGAAAAAAGAAAAAATGCAATCTAGTTGCCAGGGAAGTTCTGCAAAACCCACGATGAATAATGTTTTGCCTTTATTGTCACTGACTGATTTAATCCCAATGTCACTATTCCATAAAAAGATAGATTGAGAGAGAGAGAGAGAGAGAGAGAGAGAGAGAGAGAGAGAGAGAGAGAGAGAGAGAGAGAGAGAGAGAGAGAGAGAGAGAGAGAGAGAGAGAGAGAGAGAGAGACGCTCAGGCGTTCGTCTATTTATAGATTAAATCATAGGTTTAGCCACTTTTTGTCCTTTTTTTAATGAGCAGTCTATCGTTGTATTAATTTCTTTCTGTAATGTCTATAAAAGGACTTGTAGAGACAAAGCCTCTAAGAGTGTCTTTTTTTTACTTTATTATTTTGCTTATTTTTAAGCACAATACTTTATCTTTATATTATATGGAAATCTTAAAGGTACTGTTTCATTACTGACTCCATACACCTATTGATTTATATTTGCTTGTTCTACTGAGTTATGAGGGGATTCTACATCAAGGAAGATATCAGTTACCTCTTCCTCATATTCGCTTTGACGTTGAGGAAAGTTGTACGAGCCACTTTGGGTGGTTAACCTTATCACCTTAGAGGTAGGAAAAACACTTATCTATTAAGTTTTCGTGGCATAATGGTTTAAAGACTATTTATCTACACTAAAAAGAAAAAAAAAGGTTCAAGTTGCCTTGTTTCATGGTAAATAAAATGTTGATTTTCTTCTTTGTAATTTTGAGGATGTGGACGAATCAATATTGGCGTCTGTCGTCTCCTGGGCTCTGCTGACACAGCAGATTAATTGAGTATTTCTTCCTTGTCTTCTACTTCTCTCAGCCTCCATTTATTTTTATTGGACACTATATCATCATCTATTTTTTTTTTTTTTATCCCTTTTTACAGTTGCTTCTGTGTATTTCTTTTTCTACTCAAAGGAAGAAATATAAACGTACGGTAGTCTACATTATACATGCATTATACTGCAATTGCAATTCTTAAAAGTTATAAATAAGTTTCCTTAAGTCTTTTTTATATTTGTTTTCATTTTTACTGCAATCAAAATTGTTTCAAACTGTTTAGTGAGAATCAATCCAAGAAAGGACCGGAGAAGCCTTTGCCTACCATATCTTTTTCTCTTACTCTCTATTTTCTAATTAACTTCGAATTGGGTAAGTTTAATCAAAATGAGGAACTGAACGGCCTCTACCTCCTATAGTTCATTCTTTCTTACTCTGCATTTTCTTTTCTTTTCCTGGGGAAAGGAAAGAGAATACCTCGTCCGTGTTCTGTTGCATGTATAGGTCGACCAACTGGGCAGAAGGGAGGGCACTAGTCAACACTTTTCTTCTAATTTTCCTCCCGAAAAGAGTTAATGCTTTGCTTTAACTCGGCCACCCTTTTTCCCTGGGAATCATTGTTTTTGCATATAGAATTGCTTATCAAATAAACACATCAATATGTGTGAATATCTGAAACATATTGTGCCCAACGCCGGGATTCCAACCCAAGACACATAATTACTGTGCCAAGGCGCTACCAAGTACACCACTGAAGGTTTAAAAGGAGAAGCTAACTGCTAAGCTAGGAAATGAACCATATTCTTCTAAATACTTTTTGTTCATTTTACAGCATCATCCTAACCGCACTTGTGGCTTTGTTTTTGCATTGAATTCAAATCCCATGCTATATAACCATCAATAATTATTAAATAAATACATAGCGCCTTGGCACAGTAATAATATGTCTTAGGTTCGAATCCCAACATGGGGCAAAACTGTTTCATTTTTTCACATATGTTAATGTGTTTATTTGATAATAAATGATGCCTATTTAGCATGGGATTTTAATTAAATGTAAAAAAAACGAAGCCACAAGTGAAGTTGAGAGGAAGTTGTAAAAGGAACAAAAAATACTTAGAGGAATGTGTTCATTTCCTAGCTTAGCAATTGGATAAGAGGTTAGCTTCTTCTTTTAGACCTTCAGTGGTGTAATTGGTAGCACATTGGCACTGTAATTATGTATTAGGTTCGAATCCCAGCATGGGGCAAAATATGTTTCATGTTTTTACATATGCTATAGTGTTTTGCTATATAAGAGGTTAGCTTCTTTTTTAAACCTTCAGTGCTGTAGTTTGTAGCACCTTGACACAGTATTTATGTGTCTAAGATTCGAATCCCGGCGTGGGGCACCATATGTTTCATGTTTTCATATTTGTTAATATGTTTACTTGATAATTATTGATGCTTATGTAACATGGGATTTGAATTAAATGCGAAAACGAAGCCACGAGAGAGGTTGGGAAGAAGCTGTAAAATTAAGAAAAAATATTGAGAAGAATGCGTTCATTTCCCAGCTTCGCACTTAGCTAAGAGGTTAGTTTTTTTCTTTTAGACCTTCAGTGGTGCAATTAGTAGCGCCTTAGCACAGTAATTATGTGTCTTAGGTTCGAATCACAGCGTGAGGCAAAATATGTTTCATGTTTTCATATATGTTACCGTAATAACACTGAACTGTTAACATACTTCTGAAATATGTTATCGTGTGTACTTGATAATTATTGATACCTACAGAGCATGGGATTTGAATTAAATGCCAATACAAAGCCACGAGTTTGGTTGGGAAGAAGCTGTAATATGAACAAAAAGTATTGAGAAGAATGCGTTCATTTCTTAGCTCTGCAGTTAGCTAAGTGGTGAACTTTTCTTTTAGATCTTCAGTCGTGTACTTGGTAGTGCCTTGGCACAGTAATTATGTGTCTTAGGTTCGAATCCCGGAATGGGGCAAAATATATTTCATGTTTTCACAAATGTTAATGTGTTTATTTGATCATTATTGATGCCTATATAGCATGGGTTTGAATTAAATACCAAAACTAAGCCACGAGTGAGGTTTGGAAGAAGCTGTTAAATAAACAAAAAGTATTTAGAGGAATACGTTCATTTGCTAGCTTAGCAGTTAGCTAAGAGATTAGCTTCTTCTTTTAGACTTCCATTGGTGTCGTTTGTAGCTCCTTGGCACAGTGATTATGTGTCTTAGGATCGAATCCTGAGGTGGGGCAAAATATGTTTCACAGATATACATGTATGCCATTATAATATAGTGGCTCGTATCTACACTAATGAAATTTTCAGTAATATTATGTATAATATTACATTTTACTTATGCTTCGTGACTTAAAAACAAATAACGAAGAAGTAGGCATTATTATTTTTTTTTATTATTATTATTATTATTATTATTATTATTATTATTATTATTGTTATTATTATTATTATTATTATTATTATTATGATTATTATTATTATTATTATTATTATTATTATTATTATTATTATTATTATTATTATTATTAGTATTATCATCGCAGCAGGTTGCCCAATGCCACCAGTCGCTCATTGAGATACCACAACATAAGTCTTTTTTTTTACTTGAATAGGACTGGCTAGGACAGTTTGACTTTAAGCAATCCGTCAGTTACCGTACTTATTATATGCCAATATATACACCGAATATTTTGGCGTATTCGTTACAGTTCTCTTAGTATGCCTTCACACCTGACAAGTCTCAACACTGTATCTGTTTATATTATGTTTTGTTAATGCCCCATGAGTGAAAGTTTCTTTGTCCGTCGCTGTGGCACACTCATAATAAATATTGATTCCTACTAAGCAGCTAACAGAGCATTCCTGGGACCATTTGCACCTTGAGCTCAAGAATGAGAATAGGCATGCATATGCCCTTCACTAAGCACAGGGTGGTTAAAAAAAAAAGAGATTCAAAAAGAAATCCTTGCAGTCTTGAAGAATGTCATAAGCCTGTCTCGTTACTGTACACAAGGACGAGAATGTAAATTTGAATGTTGTCTTAAGGCTTTATTGGTGTTGCCCATAAGGGCGAGAATTGCAAATCAGGAGAGGCATGTAGAGGCTGTTGCTAGGGTTGAGACTAATGATGTGGCTTCATTAATAAATGACAGAAAGAAGTTTCTCAAACACTTATTAAGAGTTCGTGTGTGATAAGGACATTAACACCAACCCTTTAGAGCCGCCTACCAACAGAAAAGCAAGGTCCCCTGCAGCTTATTTTATTTATTTGTTTATTTATTTATTTATTTATTTATTAATTTATGTATTTATATATTTATTTCTTTGCGTTTTATGTGCATTATATGGCAAATATGATAATTTATTACCCTATTTTGACAAGGTTGTTGTCTTATTTTGGCAGCATTGTTTGCTTAGGCAATTCCTGTATGTTGTATTTTATTTAAAGGTTATTAAATCTCCTTATGCATTTGTTACTTCATTATCCATTTTATATATAGAGTGGAGCACTAGTTTTGCCAGGAGAATGAACAGGCGCACAGAACAGATGAATTAGTGGAATAGGAAATTATAATGATGAAAATTATACGTATATAAATCACGTGGTCAGTGTTATACCCTGAACGTGTCACACTATCTCAGTTGAAAGTCCCCTTGTATGTAAATAATATATGGTTACTATAAAGATCTCTTTTTATGGCAACTCATATTTTAAAAACTGTTCTAAATGAATACATGAATATTGCAGCCTTACGTACATCATTGCATAACGGAGACCCTCTTTATAGGTGGAACTGTAGTCCCCAGTACCAAATTAGCGTTGATGAAGATGCATTAGGCCTAGTTGAGTTGAAACGGGCCAATTTGTTTCGCGACACCACAAAACGCGCTGGACGTTTTCCTTTATTGACGCCATTTTAGTAATGGTGATTGCAGCTTCCGTTGTATAAGACAAAAAAATTGTTGAATGAATCTCTGTAATGCAATCATGTTTTTTTTCTTTATCCAGCATAGATTTTAAGATCAGGAAAAAAATTTATGCTCAACGTGTTATTTCATTATATCAACAAAGTTTTGGCATTTTGAACACCTGTTTTTGTAATCTGGAAATCCTCTAGAGATTGTTGATACCTAGACAGGTGTCACGGGAAGAAAGTTCTGTTTAAATCTACTTCAGAAATACACTATATAAAATTTTTTCAATAGTTAAATGCCTTAATGATTGTATGTTGATAACTTCCACTATGGTGAGCGAAAAAGCTTTTTATCAAATGCATGAAATCAAACCCCGTCTTTAGAATGAGTCCAGTTAGGATAGATTAGAGTAGGTTTAGGTTAGCTATGATAGGTAGAATACGGACCTCTTCCATCGTTAGTGCTCGCATTGTACATTTGATCCGAAATATTTTATATATTTATATATAAAAGTTTCAGATGTCTCTCAAAAGCTAAACCAAGGTATTAATATTATAATGACCAAAACATATCATTGTAATATATGATCTCAACAATAAAATAAGATTGACGTATTGGTTTTCTTTGCTACGTGTTAATTATTAGTACCTGACGGTTACAAGGTAAGAATGGACAAGCAGTAATTCCTTTGCTTATATTTATTCTAGAGTACAACACAACTTCGACGCCTCAATGCCCCCACCCTATGATTAACTCAATCTCTGATCTATTCGTGCCCCTGGCAAAGTTCTAACTAACCCTGTCTGCCTTGGGTGGTTCTTGAAATACCCTGAGGGGAAGGCGTGGCTTGACATCCAACTTGGCAAATCAACTCCAGGTTCGAAGTGGATTCCCACCTATTTAGGGGAGGGGCTAATCCAACGAGCCTATTGCAAAGGAGTGGGTGGTAATAGCCTATTGCCATTGGGTATCTCCCCCGGGCTTGTACTTCACATTTAGGACAAGGTTTTCTGTGTGGTATGGGGAATAAAGGACTGGTTTATATCTCTCACCCTCTTGAGCTATGAGATACGCCAGATGCCGAGTCCCACAGGACCCGCTATATATCTTCGTGACACATTTTAACCATAGGCCTTGTCCTATCACACTCTGGAGAGAGTGTTCAATGTTTCCTTTGACACCTAGCCAAAAGTCCTACGACATCCCTCCCCACCACACTGAAATATCTCTTATTTCAGTTTCATCATCCTAACTAACATTTGTTTACAATAAAAACGGGGCCGAATTATTTAAGTTATCATCTAAGAAATCCTATTTCTATGAACCCTAAACAAATTACACAAACATAACATATATATAGTACTTCTACAGACAACTAGAGCATGCAGAGTCTATTTCCTTGTTGGAAATCTGTAATACAAACATATTCTTATATTTAAACAAACATAATCTTAAGCAGTATAATTTCAATGTGTAACTAATATCAAACATTAATTAAGATCAAAAGTCAGTTTAAATCAAAACATTAATTCATCTACTTCTCTCGTTTCTTTAAAAGACAAAATTGAGTTAATTACAGTAAAATTATGACTCATGTAGAACATTAGCAAACAAATGAGGTAGAGTATTGGCATGTATACACATTTAAAATGATATAGACCATAACATCAACAGTAATTTTTATAAGGAACCTTATCTTAATAAATTCTATTCCTATCATTATTAGGGGCATTGATTTGTCTTAAAATTAAGCCTTAAAAACTACTCCTCAAACAAAACATTTGTTACTTTTAGTAAAGTTAAAACATTCACTATTTCCATATTATATTACTATTCAGAGACCAATGGATAGGAGAACTTAATGGACACAAAGATTAAATCATAATTCAAATAATAATGATGCTAAAACAAAACACTAATATTATTTAAGCAGAAAACAATTTACTAATCTTAGTGCAAATACTACAATTTATCAATGGCACTTATTCAATACTATATCTAAGGGAGATTCAGAGTTTTCGCTTAAAATTATCTTAAAGCTAGTAAAACAAAAAAAAAAATAAAAATAAAAATAAAAATATTTTGTCTTTTAGCACAGTGGACAAAGACGGTGGGGACATTTTCTTTCCCATTTTTTTCAGTTCTAATACGGGGGTAATTTTAATTAACTAATAAGGGATTTTTAAATACCCTTCTTTCTCTCTTCACTAAAGTTTGGACATGTATAGGGATTATTTTTCTTTCTGTTTGAATCCCATCAACGCGTTTACGTGACTTCTAAAGGTATTATTAAAATATTTTAAAATATTTCTGTGTTTCTTTTCCTCTCTTTTCACTACAGTTATGACATGTATGGGGATTTCCTTGTTTCTGGGATTTCATCAAGATTACATGGTGTTTTTTAAAGTAGTTTAAAACTTTTATTTTTTTTAGGACTGTTTTCTCTGTCTAGGACGACTTTTATTTTCTCTGTCTAGGACGACTTTTAATTTCTCTGTCTAGGACGACTTTTAATTTCTCTGTCTAGGACGACTTTTAATTTCTCTGTCTAGGACGACTTTTAATTTCTCTGTCTAGGGCGACTTTTAATTTCTCTGTCCAGGACGACTTTTAATTTCTCTGTCTAGGACGACTTTTAATTTCTCTGTCTAGGACGACTTTTAATTTCTCTGTCCCTTGCTCATGAATTCTTGCTAGGCGCGATTCCACGGTTTCCCTCGGGGATTCATTTTTTTCAATCCCTCGCCGTCCTTGCTGCAGGCCCAGGTTTGTTGCCGTATCTCCTTTACTCGGATAGGCAAAACAAAAAGGAAAGGACTGGATGCATCCGCTAATCCTTCCAGCCTGGCTTCCTCGTCCCGCCCTCGGTCGATCTTGACTAAGACCACCACGCAGGAGACCTTGCAACGTCACAGCGATTTCTCTTCCGTACGGCCATTCACACGTACCTTCGAAGCAGATTTCGGGATGAAAATTTGAACCTATGTCACTACTACAGTTGTAAGAAAGGTTCCCTATGACTTCTGGGTACCAACAATGGCCATACGTTGGTACTCGGAGGCTATACTTTGCCTCCCCTGCAACTGCAAGTGATTGCAATCTCTATTCAATGGGCAACAGGGACTTGTTCGAGAGGACAAACTAAGGACTTTTAGAACTTGCAGGTCGGGGTTGCCTGGAAACATATTCCTTATGTGCACGTTTGCCTAGGAATAGGGTGGTAATGGAAGGTATGTGTCTACACAACTAGATTATTATTCCAAGATACTTAGGGCTTAGCAACTGCTACATAGCATTACTCTACTATAAATGTCAAAAAGAACAATCATTAAATGCTGAGAAAAGCCACTAAAGAAACATTCTTATTAGCGGTGGCTACAGTAACATCAAGTATGAATTCAGATAAAAGATACAAATCATCAAGTTACTGCTGATTTCCTTTCAAAAATAATAGCAACAGGCCATTGAGAGATAGCAACAATATCAGTCAACATAATAACATTACTAATAATCATGATCAAAAAAATAAGAATAATAAACAATACAAAATAAATATACTAAATCAGAAATATCAATATATATACAATGGAGACTGGCATTCAGAAGTAAGAACAGAGTTCTATACTTATATTTCATAGGAATGCTCATTCTAACACAGTCTCTTTTAATATTTAAATTCCTGCTGTCATAATCAATGTATATATATAGAGCATAAGTGGCAACTTGCTGGCTCCACAATTTGTCAATGGGAGTTCTATTTATTCTCTAAACAGTTGCGCCATGTGGCCAAAATATTTTATGCAAATGGCGGTGCTACCGATGTCTTATCAGTATTCATGCAATAGCAGCATGCAACAATCTATCGACTGCAATAAAATGTAAGCACAATTATCCCACCGCTGCCACCACTGACGTATTGGTTTTCTTTGCTACGTGTTAATTATTAGTACCTGACGGTTACAAGGTAAGAATGGACAAGCAGTAATTCCTTTGCTTATATTTATTCTAGAGTACAACACAACTTCGACGCCTCAATGCCCCCACCCTATGATTAACTCAATCTCTGATCTATTCGTGCCCCTGGCAAAGTTCTAACTAACCCTGTCTGCCTTGGGTGGTTCTTGAAATACCCTGAGGGGAAGGCGTGGCTTGACATCCAACTTGGCAAATCAACTCCAGGTTCGAAGTGGATTCCCGCCTATTTAGGGGAGGGGCTAATCCAACGAGCCTATTGCAAAGGAGTGGGTGGTAATAGCCTATTGCCATTGGGTATCTCCCCCGGGCTTGTACTTCACATTTAGGACAAGGTTTTCTGTGTGGTATGGGGAATAAAGGACTGGTTTATATCTCTCACCCTCTTGAGCTATGAGATACGCCAGATGCCGAGTCCCACGGGACCCGCTATATATCTTCGTGACACATTTTAACCATAGGCCTTGTCCTATCACACTCTGGAGAGAGTGTTCAATGTTTCCTTTGACACCTAGCCAAAAGTCCTACGACAAGATATTGCATCACTATTCCAGCCACTATGGGAATAAACGAGCTCAGTTCTGTGCCATCCCCAAGTCCGATCATTGGGGAAGAGGTGCTGTTAGCGAAGTGTATCTGGCTGGAAAATTTTGAACCAAAACCAACATCTGGGGATGTCCAAGTGTACCTATAATTGTCTTCGTTTGAGATATATAGCTTTGTTGTTTTAACCTACTTCTGCATTCTAACACCAACTACAATTCCCATATCTATTACTGGTATTTCATGTATGACATTCTGTTATTTTACATATACTTCGTCCTTTACCTCTCAAGGGAGCTGAGTCGCTGGTGACTATAGTACATTGTCATATTCATGTTGCAGTATTTTGACTTGAATCTTGCTAGCAGTGATACTCGTGTTCTGCTCTGTACTTTCCAGTCTCTCAGTACTTTCCGACATTTAATGTTAATATTATGCCTGCTCCTTCTTCACTAATTCCATCCGTTCTTCCCGAATAAATAATTTTTTTCCCAATTAATTTTTCACCGTGCTTTGCATACAGCTAGGAAGTCCAATCCATATTTCTTGAATTCATTTTTGTTCCACTGTTGTTCCTTTCGAGTCTGATTCAGAGTTCTTACGTTCCAATTTTATATTCTCAGTTTACCATAAGTATTTGTAAACCGAGAGATTAATAGCACCCCCATATGGCCCTGTCTGGGGGTCATGCCCAATGACAAAATTAGATGTGTAAAACAAGCTAAGAAGTTTGTCACTGGAATTAAGTTTTGTCGTCTGACACGTATGATCAAGTCTCTCTCTCTCTCTCTCTCTCTCTCTCTCTCTCTCTCTCTCTCTCTCTCTCTCTCTCTCTCTCTCTCTCTCTCTCTCTCTCTCTCTCTCTCTCTCTCTCTCTCTCTCTCTCTCTCTCTCACACACACACACAGGTAGGATCTTTTATTCTTTTTTTTTATCTATGCAAGAATTTACATAGTTTTTAAACTTTAATTATTGCCTTTAAATTTTTTAAAATTTTTTATTTACATTATTATTATTATTATTATTATTATTATTATTATTATTATTATTATTATTATTATTATTATTATTATTATTATTATTAGAATAATTTTTTCATATAAGATATCTCATATAGACAGTTTTTATATAATTATGACAGCACATCCATGGCAGTCAATAAAATAAGTTAGTAAGCCCAATGCATATGAATTTTGATAAACAACCGTTAAACATTATACATATGAAAACGTTAAGGAGAAGAAGAAAATGTAAAGAATGAAAAAAAAAACAACATTAGAAATATGAAATTATGACGCAAGAAGCAGATGGAATAGCTTAGAATGATACATCAGCAGCACACAGAAAAGATGATATTGACTAAGAGAAGGAGGCAACACATAAAATGTCCCCAAAAATTGAGTGAGGTGAGAATCTCGATGAAGAAATACAAGACAAAATTATAGCGTTTTTATATTAAAAAAAAAAACAAACACCGACCAACATCCGGGTGTTGAAAGATTTTCTTTTGAATCTACAGTTTTGCGTAAAACGTGGCTTGTGACACCGTCAAAGGATCACTCGATGTTTTTTCTTGGTAGTCTTGTCCTTGATGGCAAATCTGAGGATATTTTCATGTAAGTCTCTGGTGTGTGAAGAAGAAATATTCACCACAAACCGTTGATGGTATTTGAAATTTTGATATGTGACTTGCCTTACGAAAGGGTTACAGCAGCACCGTCTGCTTGTGTAGATATGAAGAGATAATTTTCTGAAATATTCGATGTTGAAATGGAAAAAGAAAAAGTGTCGTAATAGTACGTCTGCATATATACTGGCAATTCATTTCTGAAAGCCTTGATCAATTTTGAAATTTTTTATAAATGAGCAAGAAGATTTGTGCGAAATTTTAACATTCATTTATGGTTGCAGGTATGCCGTTTGTTTCTGGAAGGTGAGTTAATATTTGCAGGTTTTTTTTTTTATTTTGAAGTGGGCAAAACTGTATTGCGCAATACATGTGAGCTTAAAGAAAGCTGGAACACCTTTTGATTTTTAATCTCTGGGTAAATCTAATGGCATCTGAGATATAAATGATCGAGGTCTATGTAATATTTTTGGTTTAAGAATATTAAAAAGGCGGTAAAAAAAAAAAACTGGGATATGAATAGATTGTTTGTCAGTGATCGCCTTGACAAAGTGGTAACTATTTGCAACTTTGGGGCGCCAGGTCGAGGGTTCTCGGCCCACCACGGTTTGAGACTAGCGAAAACATGCACGCAGGGTAACGATTACTCCTGCCAAATTCAATTCCTTCGCAAGAAGGCACCGTCCTAGCCAGTAGTAGAAAAGGGAGTCCGTGACGTAAAAAACGATCTCATCACAGAGATTGCTTGTCAGTATTTCCTTGATGGAAAGATAAGGTTCTTGTTATTGTTGTTGTTTACCGTTTTATGTCACTATTAATTCTGACAGAGAGGTTGGAGCTTGAGAATTAAGGCTCGATGTCCTTCTTAACGGTGGGCTCGAACACGGGTTTGTCACTTCTCAAGTCATGCGCTGTCACCACTGCGCTACCACGGTCCCCAATGGAAAGCTTATGTAATTGAGATTTTTATTATTATTATTTATTATTATTATTATTATTATTATTATTATTATTATTATTATTATTATTATTATTATTATTATTATTTTTGTTATTATTATTATTATTATTATTATTATTATTATTATTATTATTATTATTATTATTATTTTTGTAATTATTATTATTATTATTATTATTATTATTATTATTATCATTATTTTTATTATTATTTGAGTTGATAGTAGAAAAAGTGGTATTTGCATAGCAGTCTTACTCATAACTTCTAGTAAGTAACATTTACATAAGTAATTGTAATAGCAATTACATTTTCTTCTCCTATAAACTGCTCTCTTTCTCCATTTAAAAGTAATTTTTTAAAACTCCAAACTTGAGAGTCGTTTCAAAATGCTTTGTAATATCAGACCCTCTTAAAACATCTTGATTAGTCCATACCACTTGGGCGCAATTTTGAAGCGATATTTGAGCTCCACTGTTAAGAAAGAAGGCTCGGATATCGAAGTCTGTTAAAGTGAGTGTGAAATAGTAATCATCGGGAATGATTTCTCAGCTGCTCTATTTGACCAGTATTGAGTGGATGGTAAAAATACGTACCCATCTACCTACACTCATTGTCAATATATATATATATATATATATATATATATATATATATATATATATATATATATATATATATATATATATATATTTATTTATTTTTAATTTTTTTTTTTTTAAGGAGAACTTACCTTTTATTTTGTGTCTTGAAGGCGATGAAATACTCATGAACTCTTGATTTTTTTTTTCATTTATTTTTTTTTTTGTATCTTGGAGCCTTATTGATTGCATTTCGGTTTTTTCTATATTTTTTTTTTTTTGTCATTTGCTATATACTGATATTCTCTCTCTCTCTCTCTCTCTCTCTCTCTCTCTCTCTCTCTCTCTCTCTCTCTCTCTCTCTCTCTCTCTCTCTCTCTCTCTCTCTCTCTCTCTCTCTCTCTCTCTCTCTCTCTATATATATATATATATATATATATATATATATATATATATATATATATATATATATATATATATATATATATATATATATATATATATATATATATATATATGTATTGAAAAGAGGGTTAATAACGAAGTATCCCTCTTAACTGAGCCATATCAGTTGTTCCTGCTTCTGTTTCCAGTTCAAAGTGTTCCACAAATACCTCATAAATAAATGTAATGTTTAATTAGAACTTCTGACCTTCTCTTTTTAGACCTGGCAGTTTCCCTTGCCACTATTGCCTTCAAATTGCTCAGTTTCCCTTCTCACATTAATAACAAATCCTTGACCAAAGCGACAACTATTATTTACATGTCTTTTTTATGAAACGAATGGAATCCCGAAAGCAAGTAGCTTGTAACCCCCCCCCCAATTCTTCGAAGATAAACATTATAACTAACAGATAATATGATGACCATCTTCAATTTATATTATATTTTGATAATACTTTTAAGAAAAATATATGTTGAAATAACTGTGAACCCCCAACTCCTTTTTTTTTTTTTTTTTTTTTAAGAGTGTGACACCGGGACAGGCAGGAACTGCCCTCATCAACAAAGGCCTGGGCACGAGAAAATACCAAGACGAAGGAAAAGAAAAAGGTTAAGGGCAAGGCAGAGATGAGGTAATGTCACACAAAGGAAAACGACAGACAGAAAAAAACAGCCAACGTAAAGAGGACCCAGAGATATTCTAACAATTGTCTAGATGTGTACAGTCTTCTTCTTCTTCTTCTTCTTCTTCTTCTTCTTCTTCTTCTTCTTCTTCTTCTTCTTCTTCTTCTTCTTCTTCTTCTCTTCTTCTTCTTCTTCTCCTCTCGCTTTTCCCATATCTATATGGGGTCGCGGGTCGAGATGTGTACAGTATTATATGCAAAAATTGTAAATGAAGTCACGTTCGAGGGGCTGGACGTAACTTTGACCTTTGGATAAAACAACTTTTGGGAGCGATCCCTCCTTGGCATGATAAAAAGTGTCTATAGTTGCCGAACATTGCTGTTCCCAAAATCACTAACTGGACTTTAGAAAATAAGAAAATTACTTTTTAAAAGTCATAACCAAAATCTTAATCTGTCGATAGAGGGTTTGTTGATGAGAAATTTACCAACCATTTCCCGCAGTAAATCCTTTAAAAAGGCCGACAACGTAAACTCCTCTAAAATCACAAAGAAGCCGTTGTCTTCGAAATCATTAACGGATACATATTTGAAGTTACTCCTCTTCTCACCTTCTGAAGCCTCCTTCAGATCCTTTAGCTGCCATTAGAAGAAACTTCAGATTCCATGGGATCACAGTATTTATTGTAATGGGGCGTATTGGCCCTGGTGTATTTTTAAGGAGATCAAGATTTTCAGTTGATGTAGGTAGTCGACTCCGAAGTATGGGGATGATTTTACAACTCCAAAATTGCACATTGAATGTACATATATCTTTTTGGATCCTGTACAACTGACGATATAAAAATAATAATAATAATAATAATAATAATAATAATAATAATAATAATAATAATAATAATAGTAAAAATGATAATAATAATAATAATGATAATAATAATAATAATAATAATAATAATAATAATAATAATAATAATAATAATAATAATAATAATAATAATGATAATAATAATAATAATGATAACTATTATTATTATTATTATTATTATTATTATTATTATTATTATTATTATTATTATTATTACTTTACAGGGGAGTTGCAGATCGGACATTATTTCTTTCCCGAAATCAAAGCGTTTGAAGTACTTTTCTACCAAAGCCCTCACTCATTCAATGGTGTACTCACTGAGCCTGCTGATTCGACAAGTGTTATCACAAACAAGAAACCTCTTTTCTCTCGACTTCATTCTCCTAAAAAATTTGGTGGGTGAGTTGGTTATTGTAACCTATTACTTTCGAGCTACCCCCTGATCCACATAGCAACGGAGGGTGGTAAAGTTATGTATATATAAACATGCTTTCATTTTCAATAGAATACTTAAGATTTTTCAGAATAATCTTTTCTTGGTTAATTCCCATGACAGAGAAGGGTCTCGCTCTGTGCTATAAAGTTTATGTACTTAGCTTAGTGTAGCCGAGTTATTTTTGTTCAGTTAACAGTGTAAATATTCCTCTATCAAGTAGCTGGTGACAGTTAACGTGTGAAAGGGTGGAGAGAGGTAGCAATCTTTAATAAGGTAAACATTTTAATCCTTATGAAGAGTATCAGATAACTAAACAGAAATGTGTGTGCGGGTGTATATATATATATATATATATATATATATATATATATATATATATATATATATATATATATATATATATATATATAAGAAAAAATATAATTCACTGTTTTTAGAAAGTTTATTTATTATTAAAAATACTGCTGGTGATTGTGTAAAAGATATTTATTTGTGTAAAATATAGTTTATTTTCCCTTACTGCTGAAAGTGTAAATGTATAAAATAAACTAATTTAATGCAAGTATCTCATACATAATTCTTTGCGAAGTGTACAGGAAGGATTCTCAAATTTGAATTAATTCCATTCTAGCAGTCTAAACCTGTGCAGTTTTAAATGGAGTTTCAGAGAAGCATGCGATAGCTCTTCTGAGCTGAAGGGAATTAGGATATAAGAGAATTTTCCTCTATAAATCTTTAGATTATCAAGCATATAGTATTGCGCTATTGGGTTAGTTTGACTGTAGAATGGTAAATAATTATCAGCTGAAATTCAGAGTCAAGGAGTTTACACATCTTTCTTTTAAGATTTCACTCATTCTCCTTCACACCTCCAAATGCCAGATACTTAGAGTGTTTGGTAGACTGGAATGATTTTATTAAGGAGTCAAGGGAGTCGTAAATAATGAAAACACTTAGCCATCTTTCTTGCCTTTCAAGAAGAGGTTAACTGTCCCTCTCATTCAAAGATCAAAAGGATAATTTTTTTTCTTAAGTAGTTATACTTTTTTTATATAAGAATTTTTTTCTCTGATTTTGTTTAGCCTCTTGCTTTTTTTTTTATATTTGCTCTATATTTTTTCCCCCAGTATATCCTTAAGGAATATGTAGTAAAAGAACCCGTGTATAAGGGCTTACTCTAGAAATTTAGTAGGTACAGGACTAATAACCTCAGTACCTCATGGGCCCGATTTCTTAAACAGTGTAAACCTAGGATACCATATTGTTAGTTAGCTAGACACACACAAATGGATTTCATAAACGCATCAGACGCGGTTCTGTGTATGGCTAGAATGATGCGGTTCTGTGTATGGCTAGGATCCCGCACGGGATCCTAGCCATATATAGAACCGCGTCAGATGCGTTTATGAAATCCATTTGTGTGCGTCTTCCTAACTAACAATATGGTATCCTAGGTTTACATTGTTTAAGAAATCGGGCTATTCGAAAGGAATATTCAGTTGAAGATGTCAGTCATAAATCTAATGATAAAGATGATGAGACTACTTTGGGATTTGCTCTCTTAATGACCCCCCAGAAAGGAAGGGGGGGAGGCAGCCATCATTCCTTCTTGTGCATTGACCTCATATGGATCGAAAAGAATCATGCATAATGAAGTGATAAGGATTGCATTCATAATGTCGATAAGAAAGAATGACTCGATTGCATTTGCATATAATGCCATCTGGGAAATTGATCTGAATTTCTCGAATGATAGAAGGATTCTTTTTAAGAAGACCAATTTCCTTCATAACAATTGTGAAATTATATCAAGAGCAAATATTTTTTCATGTATTTATTTTTTACTCGCTTTTCTTCGTATTATAGTAGACGTTTGAAGTAGGTGAGTGTCATTTCTGGATATCTTTAGATACCTCTCTCAATTTTTAGAGGAGAAAGAAGATAAAGTATTTTTTTTTTAATTTTCGGTTTTAAATCCTTAATGTGTTAACTCTTTTCTGGTCTTGAAATAAATAATAATATTTTTAAGCTTGCTCAAATTATGTTTGCGAAATAGTACTTTGATTCAAAAGTCGTGAAGACACATATGTAAGGAAAAATGATTGTGTGATTGAATTAAGAAGTATGATATATACGTAACACATAACAACACCATACTTAGCTAGAAAATTCGCACTCAAAAAGGGCATTTGCAGTTAATGTTAATCCAACACTGGACCAGAATCGAACCTGCAACCTCTATAGTGCTGTGTATCGTATTGACTTTGAGGATATTTGTTTATTTTTATAATTTTAACTACATCATGCATTGAGTAAATCTTTTTTTAATCGTTGATGTAACTAAGAAGTTTTAGCGGGTATGCTTTTAGACTTAAATGTTGCCCTTTTACAATGCCAGGACTGTACAATTCAGTTGCCTTTTTGAAACTAGGAAAGATATTTAATTACAACCTTGACCTATTTTGTGTCGTATGTCGTTCTTTATATTATTGTTATTAAGTATGAATGGAAACATTTGAACTTGAAGGATACATTACACAGAATCCTCTGGAAACGAGTAGGCCTATGCTGTCATTCAAAGTTCTTGCCTGATGAGCTTTTCCTATAGCTGCCTGTTTCAATTCCCGCAATAGGTAGGTATGTATTTAGCTCATTTTTTTAACTCATGAAGCATTGCTCTGTACCATCAATACCTGAAGGGATCAAGTTCAATTAAAAAGAAATTCTAAATTAAGCGTCTAGGCATACAGATAAAAGATAAAACACCCACATAATCCTGAGATTATCTGGTGTCCTTTATGTTAACAACTCTAGCAAGGTATACTTAATACATAATGCAAGAGATTTTGAGAACATGTTGGGCACTTATCCCCGTATCACTCTAATGATCACGATCAATGAGAAGTTTGTTTTATTAATAAAATTTTGCCGATCTTAGACGACAGTGTATGGGTCGCGAAGTTTTAATGCGACATTTTGTGTAAATTTTAAAATTAGGTTAATAAATGGTGCCTATTAACAGCATTGCGTTGTGTGCCATCGTTATCCAGGCTTATAAACTTCTGTCAATTCTTGACTGGAACTAGTTTTTATACTATGTGAACTCTTCAGGCATCCTACCAGACCACTCAATTGAGTCATATATTTGATCGGAGTCATGATACAATCCGCATTTTTTTTTCTTTTATCAGTGATGTGAAATTTTTTTCTTACCTTATCTAAGTCTTAACTTATGAAGATACTGTTCTTTCATAGACTCCACCCGTCTATTGGTGTCTCAGTGTTCATGTTGAATGAACAAGGACTGCCACACAAGGAACATCGCTACCCTCTCTTTCCTATCCTTAAGTGACTTTGGCAAGAGAAGCTGTAACAATCCATATGGACGAGGTAAACTAGGGTCCTCCTGTGTGGGGAAATAGATGCCATACAAACACCGCTGAAGAAGATCGGATAACCTCTTCAGGGCATATTGAAATAAAAAAAGGAGAAAAAGAGAAAAAATACGCTAAAGGTGACAGCTTTATTTTTTAGATTAACAGATTATGCAGTGTGATTTGAATTACTGTAGGGCTCAGCTAATCACCACCCAGCTTACACCCTTCAGTACCAGATCATGACTGCACAGGTTGGTTCGCACTGCATCCCTTAGCCAGAACCTCGCTGGATTGATGGGAGTTAGTGAAGTCCGTAATTGGATTTTTTCATGTCGACTGACTCTATATGCTTTAGAATATTTTATAGTTACTCAGCCCTTATTATTCCTAAGTGTTTCAATAAACAATTACGAAACCTAACTGAGAATGGAATTCCTTTAGAGAATTTTTTTCCCTTTAAGATCTCTCTCTCTCTCTCTCTCTCTCTCTCTCTCTCTCTCTCTCTCTCTCTCTCTCTCTCTCTCTCTCTCTCTCTCTCTCTCTCTCTCTCTCTCTCTCTCTCTCTCTCTCTCTTTCTGTACAAGGATCTTGTTTATCATATTAATGTGAATCCATCAATATCTGCCAATATTTTGGCACATACAAATCATCTGACCGGTTATTTATGAAGTACTACTACTACATAGTACCAATATAGTCTCGTATCCATGCACGGATGGGTTGCATTCAAGTGGGTAGTTGAGCGTCCTCGCCCTCCCAGAGTTCATTCTCTCCGTCTCTCCTAATTTGCGAATTCTTTTTCCTTCTTTTTGGGCGGGGTCAAGATCACCACCAGTTTCCTTACTTGTCGGAAATATCAATAAAATGTTGTGGACTGAAGGGATTGGGTATTACTCCCCCTCGTATTATCCTCCCGATAAGAGTCATGGCCTATTACTGTGGTCTTCTAGAAAATTACAACCAGCTCCCTGATAAGCTTTGACTCAGCCACCCCCTTTAGAAGGAGGAGTATAACCCACATATAAAGTGATCCATACATTAAGCACAGATTTATAGCAAGTAGTTGTCTTCCATCTATGCCAGTATATATATATATATATATATATATATATATATATATATATATATATATATATATATATATATATATATATATATATATATATATATATTAATGTGGTGAGTTATACGGAAACCCTGTTTTTAAAATTATTACAGATGGTTCCCGTTGTGTAGCATTTAGCATTTAAAGAAAGACTGAAATTGACGGAGTATTTTCTAAAAGATTTCTTATGCATCATGTGTGTATCCTCTGAGCTTACTGGGTTAACAGGGACTACCATAGGAGGACTCAGCTTCTCTTTTTTTTCGGTAAGGTTCTGTTGAAAAATGCTGCATGAACCATATCGGGAATGCAAATTCGGGACGCCTTGGATATGACCTACTTACTGATCCATAGAATTTTTTTTTTTTCATTTGTCAAACGCAGTTATTATTATTATTATTATTATTATTATTATTATTATTATTATTATTATTTTTATTATTTTTATTATTATTATTATTATTTTTATTATTATTATTATTATTATTATTATTATTATTATTATTATTTTTATTATTATTATTATTATTATTATTATTATTATTATTATTATTATTATTATTATTATTATTATTATTATTATTTTTATTTGCACTTCCCGGAATTATTAGCATATCGAATACCCATTTTTGTATCACGTGGCTTAAACTAGACTATGAGAGTGCCTCCGTGTATATCGTCATCTGACAGGTTGATTGATATTGCATATATTCATTCACCGTTGGACGCCGTCCCTCTTACGTCATCAAGTTCCTTGTGTAACAGTTGCTAAGAGAAAATGCATTTCGAATCATGTGTCTGGGTTATGTGTTTCAAGAACCTATCTATGGTGATGCAGCCACATAGGCAAACATCCATTTGTTTCTGTTCATTGAAATAAAGTATTCTGCAGTGTAAGAGAAAAGCTTTATAAACGATTTGTCTATTTTGGTGTAGCTATTGAACTGTAAGATACTTTGATGTTCTAATTGTCTTACCTCACAGACCTTGGGTTCAAGTCTAGCATATTTTCATTTGGTGTTGGGTGCCGTTCTGGGTCAGC
>JAXCGZ010009572.1:75000-77500 GCA_037179515.1 Halocaridina rubra
TCAGAGATGCTCCTCAGACCGTCAGCCGAGGCAAGCCCCAACCCCCCCACTGTGGTGCCCATCCACAGCAAGTAACCTTCCCAGTAAACAGCTTAAACTCTCGATCCTGAGCGGGAACCGATCTGTCGACCTCGCGAATGCGAGGCCAGCGCGTTACCACTGTACTAGCCAGAAGGCTATTTAGTACTAAATAGAAATGTGGCGTTTTTCTGGTTTATATTTTATGTGCGTGTATATTATTCCACATTTTGTTTTTGAATATTACAACCACATTCAACGGTATTAATTAATTAGAAACAAACAAAAAAATTATAGGTAAACGTACCTGATTTTGTTTAAAGAGAGACCCCCAAAGACCTTTTCATATATTCTTTTTGAGTATCCGATCACGATTACTTCATTTATGATCCAGGTTTATTTGGATTTGCATTTTTTAAACTTTATAATAATATACTGTCCAATCTAACTTTTTTAATTTTATTTTTCAGGTATGAGTATCTGGCGTTCTCCGTGCTTGCCGTAAGTACGTTCTTACGTTCTTACGTTCTTGACGTAAGTAATATTTACTCACTGGCCATATTCTGACTTCTTCTTTCTCTATAATTTATACCATATTCATATGGTGTCTCCCTTTTCTCAACTAGCTTCTTGGAAACTAGTGTATAGTTTTGAATATTATTTTAATTGTTAGATGGTTTCTTGATCAGGACTTGGGACCGTCACCGCGCTGAGCTGCTTGCCCCACCATTCGAAGTATGTCTTTTAGGAATACAATGTATTATGCATTGAAATAACCTGTTGTTGATATTGATTTGGTTAAAGTTACTGTACGTTTCTGCAATTATTATTATTATTATTATTATTATTATTATTATTATTATTATTATTATTATTATTATTATTATTATTATTATTATTAAAGTTGGTTTGCATCAGGGATCTGCTTAAAGCCCTTACCTATTCGATGTAATTATGGACGTGATTGTTAGTAAAAATAAAAACCAAATCCCCTGGTGAATGATGTTTGGGGATGATATCGATTTGTGCAGCACCAGTTCAGAGTTTTTTTTGGAGTTTAAAGTGAAACATTGGTGGAAGGTATGGAAAACAGAGGACTTAAGATTTGTAGAAAGAACATAGAATACCTGCGCTTTAACGAAGAACAAAACTATGAATTTAACCTTCAAGGGACGAGACTGAAAAGAGTGAAAGAGTTTAAGTACATAGGTTCAACGGTGTAGAGATAACACACAAAATGCAGGATGCATGGGTTAATTGAAGGAAGCTGTCAGGCGTTCTCTGTGATCTTAGGATCAATGTAAAGGTAAAAGGAAAGGTTTTTAAGAAAGGACTTAGACCAGCAATAATGAAAAAAGTGCAGGAGAGGAAGTTTGAGGTGACAGAAATAAAAATGCTTAGATGGATGGGTGGAGTAACCAAGATGGATAAAATCTGGAATGAAAGTATAAGAGGGACCACAATAGTAACTGGGTTATCACAGAAGATGCAAAGAAGACTGCACTGGTATGGCCATTTGATGAGATGAGACATATGTAGGAGAGAAAGTTATGGGAAAGGAATATCAGGGAAGGAGAGGGAGAGGTAGGCCGAATCGGAGATGGATGGACAACATTCAAGAGGATATGACGGAGAAGCAGCTGTCAGAAAATGTATATGACAGTGCTAAATTGAGGAGAGCTGTCAAAAACATCGACGCCACATAGAAGTGGAATAAGATGCAGAGAAAGCTTATTATTGTTGTTATCATTATTACTTCCTTTACTACTACTACTACTACTACTACTACTACTACTACTACTACTACTACTACTACTACTACTACTACTACTATATCTATCTATCTATCTATCTATCCATCCTCTGATACAGTGTTAATCATTTCACATAGTGATCCATCACGTTCCAAGAAACAGGAACAGAAACAAATTGGTAGTTTTGAAACTTATCTACAATTTTAATGACTTCAAAAGGGATGATATATTGGATTTAGGACTAGGCATAATCGGTTCTCTTAGACTCATTATAACCTAAACGAGGCGTGTTCGACTTGGATATCTTGGGGAGCAACTAGGCCTTCGTCTCTAATTAGGTTGACCCATTAGAGTTTGAGATGGTTTTAGTCTCTCCTGCTTTCCTGATTTTTAGAAGTTCTTTATATTCCTTTATAATATTTTGAATGAGAATATAGAAGGAATATATGCGCAAGTTTAATATACTTAAGACTTTCCAGACCTCAGTATTGTTTCAAAGTAGCTGTGCGGTTAATTTGATACTGGACTGTCATCTCACATGACGCGATTTTAAGCTTTCTCCTTCCTTAACGAAAGAGCGGTTAATTTAATTGATGCGCTATATTGTCAGCTAGGCCTTACGGAAGTGCTAGACTATTGCTGAAATAGCTTTTATAATGTGCTACCGACGAGATTGTGCACAAATATACTATGAGGCATAAAAAAAAAAAAAAAAAAAAAAAAAAAAA
>JAXCGZ010009572.1:82500-87500 GCA_037179515.1 Halocaridina rubra
TTTGCACTACTTCTTTACCTAGCCTCGCCATACACGTCCTCCTGTAACCTCTGATCTCGCTGAGATCCTATGAGAAATGTGCATTTATAGAGAAATAATAAAACTCTTTAGAGTTGGCATTGATTGTTGAAAAACGCGAAAACCTCCTCCATGAATGACTCCCATTGTTGCTGATGATGTTGAAAGACTACCACTAATAACTGAGAAGCTTATTTGCTGCAGAGTTGTGTTAGTGCTAATTAATTGTTTATGTTGTTTAAGCTTTGTTTACCATTAGTGCAATAGCTTGGATCTCTTCTTTCTCTCTCTGTAAAAGAAGTCCAGGCATTGTGTGAAGGACAACAGATTGAAATCAGTGATAAGTTTGTTTTGAAATAGCTCAACGCAACAACCCAAATGAAATGTTTACTTAGAAATTATATCGAAGTTTATGAGTGTTTTCGCCTATTGCTCCTCATTCTCATTATATTGCTTCATGGAGTTTCAAGTGATTGCTTGAGATTCATCAGTTTTTTTTTTTCGTCTGCAGTTAATGGCATATCCTGATCGCTTTCGCCTCCTCCCCCTCCTCCCCTTCTTCTTCTTCTTCTTCTTCTTCTTCTTCTTCTTCTTCTTCTTCTTCTTCTTCTTCTTCTTCTTCTTCTTCTTCTGCTTCTTCTTCTTCTTCTTCTGATATATATCTATATATATATATATATATATATATATATATATATATATATATATATATATATATATATATATATATATATATATATATTTATTTTTTTTTTATTTATTTATTTTTTTTTATTTATTCAGATAACTGTACATGGGGACATGTGCACATGGGCACTCCCAGTCATATTGCAGTTGATAACATTACAATCTATGTGGTTATGTATAAATAACATACTAATAGAATTTGCAATTAATTTTAAATATCATAGCAAGTAGTTAATAATAAAATATAGTGTAATAATTGAAGAGTACTTGAAGAGTAATCATTGTGACAATATTTTCAATAGCCCTTGTTGAGTGCTATCATTTAAGTTGCATTTCACTTTTCAACAGTACTACTGCAGACAATTTGAAGCAGATATAGAATAACAATTTTCAGGTTAGAATAATAAGTAGGTACATAACATATATATATACACACACATACATACACACACACACACAATATATATATATATATATATATATATATATATATATATATATATATATATATATATATATATATATATATATATATGCATGCATTAATTAGATGAGCAATAGAAACACCACTGGGGCTTCATAGCCATACATATCAAGGAGAGAGAGAGAGAGAGAGAGAGAGAGAGAGAGAGAGAGAGAGAGAGAGAGAGAGAGAGAGAGAGAGAGAGAGAGAGAGAGAAAGAGAGAGAGAGAGTTTGTGGTATTCATTTCAGCAAAAGGAGTTATTCGTCCTTACTACAGATAAAGACACATCCATGCATACTCATACACATCATTGTCATCTGAGGGTAACACAGCAGAGGAAAGTGCATGTACTTAATTGCATATACGTACACATATAAACCTGAACATACATACATACATACACATAAACACAGTGCCATATAATGGAAGATAAATTTGGAAGGAAAAGAAAGAGAAAGACTGAAAGCCTTTCCCCTTCTCCACCCTTCAAATTATGTACGTGATAGAGAATTACGTCAATTAATCCATTATCACTATTATCACAACCATTGCTACCACCATCATGATTATTATTATCATCATTATTATTATTATTATCATTATTATTATTATTATCATTATTATTATTACTATTATTATTATTATTATTATTATTATTATTATTATTATTATTATTATTATTATTATTATTATTATTACCATCATCATTACTACAGCTTTTGTATATAGATAGAGTTATGAATCAAAAGTAGTAATTATTGATACATATAGACATGCACATACATATACATATACACATATACATACATATATACATATAAATACATATACATATACATATACATATACACATACATGTACACATGTACACACATATACATACATATGAGCTCTTGAGGGAGGGGGTTAGAATACTTCCTCCATGTTCCCCTGCGTGTCGTAAGAGTAGACTAAGTGGGGCGGAGCGAAGGGAATGAAAGAACCCTTCATTCCCTTCGCTCCGCCCCACTTAGTCTACATATATATATATATATATATATATATATATATATATATATATATATATATATATATATATATATATATATATAACACTGAACTATTACCATACAGTCTAAAATGGTACGAAAATGCCCATTTAAGAAAACAACGAAAAAATATTTGAAACACTTATTAATTTCGTGACCTTACCTGGTCACCTTCTTAAAGTACAATACCAAGAGATACAGCTAGCAAGCAAGAACGTATGAAAAGAAGAAAATTCCCTTGAGGGACAGGTTTTTTCTTCTTTTCATATTGTCTTGTTTGCTAGCTGTATCTCTTGGTGTTGTACTTTGTGAAGGTGACCAGATAAGGTCACGAAATTAATAAGTACTTCAAAAAAATTTTCGTTCTTTTCTTTAATGGGCATTTTCCTACCATATATATATATATATATATATATATATATATATATATATATATATATATATATATATATATATATATATATATATATAGAGAGAGAGAGAGAGAGAGAGAGAGAGAGAGAGAGTGCTCAAGTTCTGATACGCTGATGGCAGGAATAATTTCTGATGGTTTAAAGATAAATTCACCGTGTCTATAGAGCCTTCCATACGTAAATAACAATATATATATAGATTTTTTTAACTGTTATTATGTCTTCGAACACATCTCTGTTAGATTTTTTTTTTTTTATTATTAACAAAGGCAGAGATTTATTCACTCATATACTCATTTACTGTATTGGAAAGTTGTAAGAGGGATGCAGCCACCGACCGAGGGAGCAAGTCAACTCAATGCCGGTTTTATACCTGAAATAGTAGAGACAGTTAGTTCCAGACAGGGTATCGGACAGTAAATATCTGAGCTAAAATCAAACATTGGCGTCCAAGATGTTAATGAATGTATAAAAGTTCTATTAATAAAGAGATTGAAAAAAAAAAGCTTGGTAATAGCAGCTGAGTATCATTTATTTATTTGATGTTCCCTTGTTGTTTTGATTACCAAATTCCTTTTTTAATATTATTTACGTTGTCACTTGATTATTGAGGTTTTATTCGTACTTCATTAGGTTTATTTAAAGATATATAACTATTTTGCATATATCTTTCAAATGTAAATATACTTTAAATGCAAGTTCCCCACATTGGTAGCGCTGGCTAGTACGGTGGTAACGCGCTGGCTTCGCATTCATGAGGTCGAAAGATCGGTTCCCGTCCAAGACCGAGAGTTTAAGCTGTTTACTGGCAGGAACTGCTGTGGGTGGACACCACAGTGGGGGGTTGGGGCTTACCCTGGCTGACGAATACCCATTGTATTGAAATGGAAATAAAAAAAAAAAAAGTATTGTATTAGAATACGCCGTACTAAATGCAACTGTAAGTCTACCTTCTGTATTTGACATAGAGTTATTTTGTGTAAGTGTGTATGATAATTTTAACAAAATACATCTTCCAGTGTATGCATTTGCTCGCCTTATTTTTGTACAAACTTTGTATGTATGTGCGTGTGTTTGTGTATTGTTTCGGCAAAGAACAGTTCCAATTCATCAGTAACTTTGGGCCCAGAAAACCTTTTCTGGAGAAAAAGTTCCAGTGATAAATGGAATGACTAAAAGTAAAGCTGGAACCCTTTTTTTTTTTTTTTTTTTTATCTCAGAGTAAGACTAGAACCTTTTTAGAAATGCATAACACAATGCCCTGCCCTGTCCTCCAACCCAAGACGTGTACATACACATGGCCTCTAAGGCATAGAGAACATTTGCATAAGAGCTTTAGCTTAATAACTTTGAATAACCTGGTAAGAATGATTTATTAATGAAGATTCTCTCTCTCTCTCTCTCTCTCTCTCTCTCTCTCTCTCTCTCTCTCTCAATTTATGTTTTTGGTTACTTTTGCTGGAGGAATAAAGTCTTCAATTTATGAGTTGCTTCTAAATTTTGGCTGCTCCCATTAGATAGTCCTCTAAGGCTCCCTTACTGAATAATCAATCTTACGATGGGTTTCTCTCTCTCTCTCTCTCTCTCTCTCTCTCTCTCTCTCTCTCTCTCTCTCTCTCTCTCTCTCTCTCTCTCTCTCTCTCTCTCTCTCTCTCTCTCTCTCTCTCTCTCTCTCTCTCTCTCTCTCTCTCTATAAATCTATCTATCTCTCTATCTATCTATCTATCTATAAATCTATCTATATATCTATCTATCTTTATCTATCTGTTTATCTATCTAAATTCTTCTTCTTCTTCTTCTTCTTCTTCTTCTTCTTCTTCTTCTTCTTCTTCTTCTTCTTCTTCTTCTTCTTCTTCTTCTTCTTCTGGGTGCTGATTTTCATTTTTTAATATTAATTTTTAATGTTTAGTAATTTTCCATTACAACCTAGCGTTTTCATTATATTATCATATTTTGTTTTTTGAATTTGTATGAAGCCAAGATTAACCCTCATTATATAGAGGAAGGGAACTTGATTAGTATTATGACATTCTTTCACGTGGAGGAGTTAAACTAGCCTCCTTATTTCTCCGTAAACCAAATAGAATTAGTATTAAGGTAATCCCCTCTCTCTCTCTCTCTCTCTCTCTCTCTCTCTCTCTCTCTCTCTCTCTCTCTCTCTCTCTCTCTCTCTCTCTCTCTCTCTCTCTCTCTCTCTCTCTCTCTCTCTCTCTCTCTCGTCTTCAAAAAACAAGAAAGAGACTTACAATAACAAATATTTTCATTTACCTATAAGCTTGATCATAAAATGAGAAGAGAGAGAGAGAGAGAGAGAGAGAGAGAGAGAGAGAGAGAGAGAGAGAGAGAGAGAGAGAGAGAGAGAGAGAGAGAGAGAGAGAGAGAGAGAGAG
>JAXCGZ010009572.1:92500-100000 GCA_037179515.1 Halocaridina rubra
CGCTGCCTACTTGCTTTGATGAGAGGTGTTTTTTTTTTCTTCTCCTTTTGCCTCTCTCTAATATCCATGTTATTCAGTTTTGATACATCTCCCTCACCAGCATTTTTATCTCCAGATATATTTTTTGCTTCAAGCTACATTTTTTTTGGGGGGGGGATGAGAAGAGCTTGCTTTGAAAAAATGACAAAACTGAACGAACCACGCATGCGTAGTAAAGTAAATATTTTGTCATTTAACTAACTCAGATAAGTTCAGTGGCGAATTGATATAGTTGGTTAAAATTACACACACCGTGGTACATTTGGTAGTGCCTTGGCACTGATTTTATGCCCTAGGTTTGAATCACGGCCAGATGCAAATATATTATTTATTTGATCAATATATATATATATATATATATATATATATATATATATATATATATATATATATATATATATATATATCCAATAGGCACATTATCATATGTGTAAATATGAATAATTTTTTCCCCGACCGGGACTTGAACCTAGTGTCGTAAAGTAATTTCTACCCAAGAAGTGTAACATAACATACCCCTCGTGGTGTCAGGGGTACTCAGGTTGTGTGACCGATATTTGCAGTATGGTTTTCTGGGCAGAATGTGTGTTTACAGAGAGATGCGAAAGATCTATGGTTCAACCCATAGGCCTCTCACACCTCGGCGTCCCTTATGATAGGAGTCAGAAATGTCACACAGATTTGGGTCGTTCCCATGAGAGCCGAAGACCCATACCTACATATACATACCTACATGCACCTGTGAAAATATGCATATAGGCACTCCTTGTGTCTGACTGGCTTTCTTGTAGCCACGCCCTTAACACTACATGTAATGGGTGGTAACTCCCCTTTCTCTGGAAGCCTATTGGTGGAGGCTGCCCAAGAATACCACGCCCTGCCATCTTAGTGAGCCAAAAAAGTGAGAAGCAGTGAGAGAGTCAAGCAGTTAGAGCAAAGTACTTTGGGCATTAACACTGTTAACATTTACCCTAAGGGGGTGGGTAGCATTGAGGTGTAGAATAAGTTTATAACTAAATAAACTAAATGTTAAGCAGTCTGTTTATGTCTATTATCACCTCGCACGCTATAATTATAGTCATAGTAAAAAATAATATTACATTGGTGGCATACTGGTGGAATATAACTCTACGATTTTGGGTCTGTAGAGTATAAAACTTTACGATACTAGGACACATAATTACTGTTCCTAGGCGCTACTAAGTACACCACAGAAGGTCTTAAAGGGGAAACAAACCTTACAGCTATATGTGCTATACTAGGAATGAACGCATTTTTTCTGAATGCCACTCTGTTCATATTACAGTTTCCCCCAACCTCACTCGTCGCTTCATATTTACATTCAATTCAAATCTCAATCTCATTTGGGACCAACAATTATCAAGTAAGCACATTACTATATGTGAAAACATGAATAATTTTTACCCTGACTGGGCCTTGAACCTAGGACACATAATTACTGTGCCAAGGCACTACCAAGTACACCACAGAAGGTCTTACAAGGGAAACAAACCTTATATCTATATCTTCTATACTAGGAATGAACGCATTCTATCTGAATGCCACTCTGTTCATATTACAGTTTCCCCCAACCTCATTCGTGGCTTCGCTTTCACATTTAATTCAAATTTCAATCTCATTTGGGACCAACAATAATCAAATAAGCATATTACCATATTTGAAAACATGAATAAATTTTACCCCGACAGGGAGTTGAACCTAGGACACATAATTACTGTGACAAGATGCTACCAACTACACCACAGAAGGTCTTAAAAGGGAAACAAGTCCTATAGCTATATCTGCTATACTGGATAGAACGCATTCTATCTGAATGCCACTCTGTTTATATTAGTTTCCCCCAACCTCACTTGTGGCTTCGTTTTTGCATTTAATTCAAATCTCAGTCTCATTTAGGACCAACAATAATCATATAAGCACATTACCATAAGTGAAAACATGAATAATTTTTACCCCGACCGGAACTTGAACCTAGGGCACATAATTACTGTGCCAAGGCGCTACTAACTACACCACATTTGGTAATGTGCTGATTTGATTATTGTTGTTCCCAGATAAGATTGAGATTTGAATTAAATTAAAAAACGAAGCCACAAGTGAGGTTGGGGGAAACTGTAACATGAGGAAAGTGGCATTCAGATAAAATGCGTTCATTCCTAGTATAGCAGATATAGCTATAGGGTTTGTTTCCCTTTTAAGACCTTCTGTGGTGTAGTTGATAGCACCTTGGAACAGTAATTATGTGTCCTAGGTTCAAGCTCCGGTCGGGGTAAAATTATTCTATATATATATATATATATATATATATATATATATATATATATATATATATATATATATATATATATATATATATGAATCGTAAACAATATTTTCAGAATATGCAGTATTTTATGATAATTGAATAAAAGATGTTTGGAAAATGAGGATTACTAGAAATTATATAAAAAAAAAGACATACTGAATGTGATTTGTTTGTCTATAAGGCAACTGAATAATACTTGCCAAATTCAACACATGCCATTGCTAAATATGCTGTTGCTTTAATTCTTCTTCTTCTTCTTCTTCTTCTTCTTCTTCTTCTTCTTCTTCTTCTTCTTCTTCTTCTTCTTCTTCTTCTTCTTCTTCTCTCGGGTACAACCGCCCGTCAAATACCCTGAATGGTATGAGACTTACTGCGTAAATAGTATGTCATCCTTATTATATGCCTCTCTCTCTCTCTCTCTCTCTCTCTCTCTCTCTCTCTCTCTCTCTCTCTCTCTCTCTCTCTCTCTTTTGGTATGCTGTTTTCTCCTGACTCATTCCGTCTTATAAGATATATCAGTTGTTATCTGAGAGAGAGCGAGAGAGAGATTGGGGAGAAATATTTATACCTTCAGTACTCAGAAAATATTACTCATAAATGTCATCATATGGATTGGAATTTGTGTCCTTTTAATGATGCTTCCCCATATAGGGAGATCTGGGATAGAAACTATTAAATATATTGGTCCTCGAATTATATGAAGTTAAACGCTCGGTCAAGTTTCTTTAAATGATTTTAACTCCGGTAACTTATTATGCATCTTCGGAAAGGTTGATCCTTTTTTTTTTCTTCTTTTTTTACCAGACCGGTTTGGAATGAAGGTGGTAGCTTTTCCTACCCACATCATTAGATGTGTTGGGTTTATAGTGCAACACTGTCTTCAAGATTTAAGCTTTCGAAAAGACCTGCCTGTCTGTCTCATGTATTTCATGTAAATAAATAAATAAATAAATATATATATATATATATATATATATATATATATATATATATATATATATATATATATATATATATTTATTATGTTATTATCATATCAGATAATGGAAGTGTCTGATACCAATATGACAGTAGGTGGTATTACCCGCATCTGTTTCCACTGCCTTGCATTAGCACACGAGAGTCTGAAAGGCATTGGGAGTATACTTAGACTGAAAATCCGTAGGGAGAGATCCAAAATCTCCTGTAACGCTGCTTGGTTTCCAAATGGATTTACTCTGTCTGACCGTTGAAGCTAATGAGCAGCATGGAGAGGGAGGGGGAGTGCAAACTGTGCCAGGCATTTCTTAACATTTAGCCCAGGCAAGCAGCAAATTTTTCAGCTGCTTTAACCGGTTGTCAAGAAGAAAAGAACCACACACACACACACACACACACACACACACACACACACACACACACACACACACACACACACACACACACACAGAGTATATATGACTTGTTTGGCCCTCATAGCAGAAAATCCTTTATCTCTTACCCTTTGCATGACCCAAGCACATTGATGGTAGGGGGATTGTAGCACCCCATATGCTCAAGAAGCTAATATGACTGATATATATATATATATATATATATATATATATATATATATATATATATATATATATATATATATATATATATATATATATTCCCTAGAGTTGCACGTGAATCTTATATATATGAATATTTTGGCTTCGATGGAAAAGGGAAGCAATGGAATACTTAGGCATTTTCTAGTATATTATTTACTCATCTTCGGAGATAACCTCCAATTATGAAGAAATAGTTTACTCGAAAATGCTAAGGAAGTTACTTTCTTATATATATATATATATATATATATATATATATATATATATATATATATATATATATATATATATATATATATATATATATATATATATATATATATATATATATATATATATATATATATATATATAAAGCACCCTTTCAGCCGCAGTTGTGCCTATTCAAGTAATAACAAAACCTTTTGAGTTATTAGGTTCTTTGGAATCATCCCACTTTTCCAATGCTAGATACATCCCATCAAAATCTTATTTAGACTGATTTAATTGACTGAATCATATAATTCTTTTTATTTTTCTAGCCTGATTAAACACTGATTTTTCATTGAATTATATAATTCTTTTTATTTTTCTAGCCTGAACACTGATTTAATTGAATCATATAATTCTTTTTATTTTTCTAGCCTGATTAAACACCGATTTAATTGATTGAATCATATAATTCCTTTTATTTTTCTAGCCTAAGATGCGGAACGGGCATTTTTACTGCAAATGTCACTCGAGAGCGTAAAGCTACATTTTCTGCATTAATTGTGGAAGAGAAGTTAGAGGAACAGCAATGAGAGGTTGAAGTCTCGACTCGTTGGGTGTGCGGGATGTTGGTGATTACCATAATATTGTGGATAAGCCTCTCGGACGTGGGTAGAGGTGCTCCTGATGCCATAGAAGTGTCAGGCAGTGAGATGAATAAGATTAGACCTTTACGCAGTGACCCTTTGCCAAGCGTGTGATAAAGACAAACACCGTGAAAAGCCGATCACTTGTGTTGTTTTTGTTGTTGTGATCTTTTATAACCTTGGAAAATTGCGAGGTTTAATATTGTAAATGGTCGATGAAATTTTGCGGAGTGAGATATCGCAGGCGTTAGGGCCACCAAGAGGAAGGGACACCATCCATACAACTAGTAGGAGAGATTGACTGGAGATAGTTTATCATGGGGAGGAATGATAGTACACGTGATTGGGGGTGGTAGTAAGAGGGGGTAATTGTGGGAGGGATTAGAGTGAGGGAGTTAAGACTCTTGTTTATGTTGACACTTGAAGCTGCCATTGCAGCACCACTCCCTACTTGTTTCTTCACTCTCCCTCTCCCCACTAATGCCAGGACGAATACCCACCTCCCACTCCCCCTCCTTGGGCTCTAACTGACAACAACAACAACAACAACTGTGCCGGTTCATTGACTTGGGTTAGATCTCCTGGTCTTCTTTAACGCAGTTTGAATAGTTATGGGGGGGGGGGAGAAAGTATTTATATTTATTTATTTATGTTTCTCTCGTGAGAGAAGTATTTTTTTTTTTTTGGTAGTCTGGTGAGTTTTATAGAAATTTATTTTTAATTGGAAGGAGAAAGGAGTTTCCTTCTTTGGGTAATGGGTGTTGCCTGTTCTGTAGATAGTCCTTTTGGTACACTTTTATTTATATTTAAAAGGGGGGGAGGAGAAAATGGAATGTTTCTCTAGTCTTGGGTGACGTATAGTAATATAAATACCTCTCGCGTAGTCTGATACCTCTCTATACTCTATTTACTTGTGAGATACTGCTCTACCATTGACCCCATCTAGCTTACTAAGTAGGGTTTATATTGAGCTTGTAAACTGACTTTTGTTGCAACACAAGAGAAACCACCCTGCTTCTTATCCCAAAGTGACCCTGGCGAATAGAACTCGTATATGTCACCACAAGTTAGCCGAACTTATGACCTCATCAGTGGGTGCCAGACAAGCATTATGGCTACTGACATACTGAAACACTGGTATGTTACAACTATTGTACAATACCCTCCTCTCTTTTCTTTCCCAGAGAATAAACGAAACCCTCCACCCTCTTCTCTTCAGGAAAGAAGGATTCTAGTTCTACATTACTTACTTTTTCTCTTTTAAGATGTAAATAAAAAAAATAATAATTATGCCTAAACCCTCTTTCCTTGCAAAACAGTGAACTTGGTAAATTAATATATATTGTTCATTTCTATCCATTAGGATTGAGTCTACATTGCCATACCTTGATCTTCATTTTTTTATTTTTTTTTCTGGTTGAATTTTTTACAGTTCTCTCTTCTCCCTGTAGCTTTGTTCTTTTTTCCCCCTTTTATCAAGGGAATAAACCCAACTTTTTCGAAATTCAGGAATATCCACAATCCCAGTCCACCTTCCTGGGAATTAAGAGACCTTCTGTCCCTCTCCTGCTTAAAAATGCATAGACTCCCTTTTTCCTTTTTTGATGTGAAATAAATTGCCTCCTATTCCACCCCACCCCCTCCCATTTTTTTTAGGTATAATGTAAGGTTCCCCTGTTTTTGTGTTCAAGAAAATCTGTCTACATATCTATTAGGATGTCACCCTTTTGGACAGTAAACTGATTCAGTGTTCCTTAGATCTCTTGTATCCTTCCTCGGTCTCCTAGTGGCTTATATCCAGTCATTTACTTCTTTCTTCTATGTAAAAGCAATGTCCACCAACCCCCTGTTTTTTCTTTTGTTTTATGTCGTTATCACCTGGTTCCTTTCCTTTTATTGGAGTTTTTGATCTTAGACCGCATATGCAAAAGACGATTTTAGATATCATGTTTAATTTTATCTTGAAGAATATTTGTAGACCTCTGTAACTTTCTAGTTGGAGAATACCTAGACCATCTGTTCTTTGTTTTAAACTAGAGAATACGTAACATTAGTCAACATTACTTTTTTTTTAGTCTCAAGTACGTATGTAATCCAACTTTTCCTTTGTACTCCAAAGAAAGCTTATAGTTTCCTGTATATCGGAGACTATTATACATCTCTATGCCATTCACACTGGAGAGTACTTTGATAGAGATGCTGTTCCATTTTGCAGAATTCATTGACCACCTTTTCCTTTGGAAAAGACCTGTAAACCTTCTCTTTCTTCCTTATTGGAAAATACATAGACCAGGTATTCCTTTGGAGAAGAGCTGTAGACATTCAATTTCCCTCCTTGTTGAAGAATACATAGGATCATTGCCCTATCTTCTGTTGGAGAATGTTTAAATCTCATTTTTGTCAAAGAATCGATCGAGATACCCCTGCTCCAAGTGCTGTTGATGATTGCTGTAGAGGGCGTGAATCTACATCCTCCATTCTCAATTTTTGGGAAGGAGAGAACACTTAAAATAAAAAAAAATAAAAAATGTATCTCAGATGCCCTCTCGGCCTACTATTTTTTTCTATAATTAAACCAGTTGTTGAATGAATATGAAATATGTTGAGATCTAATTTACGTTGGAGAGGATGTAGACCCCCCAGTTGTCCCTAATTTTCCCCAGGAGAACGAATGCTGAGTTTGAGATTTCATTCCTCCTTGTATGATGGACAGCTCTCTTTC
>JAXCGZ010009572.1:105000-115000 GCA_037179515.1 Halocaridina rubra
CTGTATATATATATATATATATATATATATATATATATATATATATATATATATATATATATATATATATAACACGTAATCCTGTGAGCTCTTGAAGTGCAAGAATAAGTGTTATCTATGTCATATGAAAAGAAATCAGCACAGGGGCAATGGTTATGTTAATTTTATTTTTTTTATATTAATTTTCACTTGTAATTCGGAGATAAGGCAACAGTAGTTCCTTTCTGGTTAAAAGCAGATCATTATGTTTCTGCTTCCTAGTCGCTCGTTCCTTGTTTCGTGCATCCTGTGCTTTGCCTCCAAACATTCCTTGCTGATGGCCATTTTGCCTCTCCCACGCATTCTTCAGGACATTCTTGGCATTGTGTGTTGCATTCTTCTTAGTAATAGCTGCTTTTTTTTTACTTTTCATGGCTGTGTGTATGGATATATTATATTATTGTTGCTATTTTTTATAATTGTATCTTGAAGTGTTCTTTTTTTTCTTTATTGCTATATGTGTGTTTCATGATGTTTCACTTGACTGTTGACTGGACTTTTCAGTTATCTATAGAAAATCACAGTGTTTATAATGGTAGATTGGATTGTTTTAGCTATGTACTCGTTCAGGATGCTTCGTTGAAACTTCTCCGATATTAGTTTTATATTTTTTGATAATTAATATTTATTTATAAGCTGGAGGATAAATGCTAAGTCTTCGAATGCCCTCTTACCAAAGCGGCAAAGAATTTTTTCGAAAATTGTCTCAGGAGAAAGTGCTCTGCTCATTTCTTGAGGTTAATTTGTAATATTAGGATGTATTCTATTCTTCTAACTGTATTTCAGAATTAGGCATTAAGATAAATATGATTATTTAATTTTGTTGGTAAGTTTGTGAGAATATTTGTATTGTTCTTTAGGCTAAGATTTTTTGATGGACAAAATATTGTTTCTATTACTTATGCTATTTTGTGCAAAAAGAAAAAAATAATATATTTTTGTAATACTCTTGTAATATTTTGTCAATAAACTATATATATATATACACTCTTTTCAGAGGATATACTTGAAGCATAAGAGCTTGAGCTTTGGGTAAAAGTATACATTCCTCTCTGATGACATCCAATTATTTTTTTTTTACATAGAAATATACTATTAATATATATATATTTACACCAATTCGTACATACATACGTACACACATCGGAAAATAAATATATACTCTTGGGAAAGTCAAAACATCTATTTAGTAAGTATGGAACATGTACACCCTGCTCATTCGCTATTGTTTACATTTGGTTGCCAAATTGGCACTGTGGAGCCAAGAGAGAGAGAGGAGAGAGAGAGAGAGAGAGAGAGAGAGAGAGAGAGAGAGAGAGAGAGCGAGAGGAGAGAGAGGAGAGAGAGAGAGAGAGAGAGAGAGAGAGGAGAGAGAGAGAGACAGACAGAGAGAGAGAGAGAGATGTGACCACTTGGCAGTGGTTTGATAACGGCTTCATTCTAAATAGATGTTATTCAGTGGACCCTCCTTTATACCCCAGTCTTGTAAAGAATAAGAGCTCGATTTATTGCGTTTTGTATTAATGGGGTTCAATGCCTTTTTGTCATGTTATAATATCAAGTGTGTTTGTTTCCTTTTTACATGTATGACTATATTTTTCACCACGTACCTTCCCTGATTCTCTCTCTCTCTCTCTCTCTCTCTCTCTCTCTCTCTCTCTCTCTCTCTCTCTCTCTCTCTCTCTCTCTCTCTCTCTCTCCTCTCTCTCTCTCTCTCTCTCTCTCTCTCTCTCTCTCTCTCTCTCTCTCTCTCTCCTCTCTATATATATATATATATATATATATATATATATATATATATATATATATATATATATATATATATATATATATATATATATATATATGAATGTATGGATGTATGTATAGTTCTATTGAATGGCACGCAAGTTGTTATGATTGCGACTCCTGAAGGAGATTCGTTGAAGTTTTCTCTTCATGCGCTCCTTTAAGAGTTGTAGTATCCTTTTAGTCGTAACCTTGCCCACTTAGGAGTCCTTGCGAGTAGGGCCTTCATAATTTGATATGTTGAGTGAATGGTGCAACAGTATCTACACAACTAAATAACTGCCCGTATTACACTCTGCTCTTAATCCAAAAATAACTGACCAAATATTTTATTTAACTTTTTGTTAATATTACGGATTTTTTATTTCTCAATTTGAATATTTCCTAGAATAAGATTTCTTTCCTCACTCTTATCTCTCGCTAGTGAGAATATAGAACTGTAAATTTCTACTCAGGGGATATGAGCACATTATTATATTATTGCTAGAAATGAAAAACCTAAAAACTAAAAATTACATGTTCGTGAAAGTATAATAAACTTTCGTTGATGACCACGTACTTTTTGAGGGTTTCCTTGTGTGTTTGTGTGTGATTACCTAATTGTGATTACCTAATTGTGTTTACGGGAAAGAGCCCAAAGCTCGTATCTTCCCGTCTCCTGATCGGTTCCATTTTAGACTTAGTCATACTTATCATACCTGTCCTTAAAACTATGGATTGAGATAGCATTAACTACCTCCTCGCTTAGCCAATTCCAATTATCAACTACTCTTACACTGAAAAAGTATTTCCTTACATCCTGCAAAGAAGTTTTCTTACGAAGCTTCAAACTATGTGTGTGTGTGTGTGTGTGTGTGTGTGTGTGTGTGTGTGTGTGTTCATTCCCCGTCTCCTGGTCGTTTTTTTTTTCACAGACACCTATCATATCTTTCCTTAATTTCCTCGCTTTAGAGTTTAGAGAATTCCAGTTGTCACCAATTCCTGTAGTAATACGTAAATTCTTACATAGTATATAGAACTTGCTTGGTGAAATATATGGCGTTTGCGAGGGAATAGTATTCTCATGACCTCAATATTTGCTATGGGTTACAAAATCGATCTTCAGCACACATGGAAGAAAAATTAATAAACCAATGCTCTTCGAATTACCAATGTCTCAAACAGATGTCTCTGTGAAAATTCAAGGGATTATCTACATGATCCATGGGCTGCCCCCCCCCCCCCCGCATATAGCCACCCTTTTTCGCTCCACAGGCTCTCTTAATATACCATGGGGAGTGTGCTCTAATATGCAGAAGATGGGGCTCATGAAATCTCCAGTGAAATATAAAGTAGACTTCTAATAGAAGTTATGTGTGGAATTCTTTTGTATACTATTTTATGTAGAGCAAATGACCCGTGTGACAGACATTATACTCGGGATTCTTTTTGTATTCAGCTGAACTGAATTTTAGTGATATAATGAAGATGGTCTCGGATTTTCTATCCTCTCATTTTCGCTTCTACAATGTGCATTGCTATGATTGCAGTAATAGTAATAATTATAATAATAATAATAATAATAATAATAAAAATAATAATAATAATAATAATATAATAATAATAATAATAATAATAATAATAATAATAAAAATAATAATAATAATAATAATAATAATAATAATAATAATAATAATAATAATAATAATAATAATAATAATAATGGTAATAATAATATTAATAATATTAATAATAATAATAATAATAATAATAATAATAATAATAATAATAATAATAATAATTATTATTATTATTATTATTATTATTATTATTATTATTATTATTATTATTATTATTATTATTATTATTTATCTCTCCTAGAAAGTGCTGGGTAGTACATAAACTTTTGCTAGGGAGCTAGGGAGAAAACCGTACATTGTGCATTTTCGTTATATTCCAGCTTTAATCTTTATTGTTCTCCATATATAGTTTGTTGATTCCCTTGCCCCTATGACTTTCCTAGTTGAAGATAGTGAAGTTATGCGTGTGTAGTTGACCGAATCCGGACAGTTGCCTGCCGTGATGCCTTGCAAAGTGGAGTTAGCTTCACTACCCGGAAGTGGATCGCGTAGTCGCCGTGGCTCAGTCGGTAGCGTCTCCGACTCTGAGGCGTCAGGTCGAGGGTTCGCGCCCCGTCACGGTCTGAGGTTAGCAAAGGCATGCACTCAGCGTAAGGATTACATCTGCCAAAACAAGTCCTTCGCAAGAAGGCAACCGTCCTAGCCCTTGGTTGAAAGGGGACTCCGTGACGTAAAACCGGGAACAAACCGGAACGGACCCGGAAGTGGATCGCTAATAAATTTTGCCGAAGTGAAATGTTGGGTCGCTGACGTATGGAAGACTTGATATGACAACGTCCCACACGATTTTTGCCTTCAACGCACCTGAAAAGCTCTCTCTCGAAAGCAAAAATGATCCAAATATGAAGGACTCTAATGATAGATTTTTTCGATTGAAATGAATGGCCTTGATTTTCACATGAGTTCAACCCCTCCCAGCTCATTGGAGAAATCCTGAGTGCACAGTGTAACCTAAGATTATCAAGGACGTGACGTTAAGTGGCATTCAAAAGACAAGCTTGTGAGACTACTGCAAGAGATGTTGAGGGATCTTGAGTTCCAAAGTGATCTCCTCGAATAGCTGCCTTGTGCGAGATACAATAAGTGTCCACGCTAATACTGAAGAAATGATACATTCTTTAGTGTGTCAGCAGTACTTTATTGTGATCAATTGGTCTCTAGTATTACTCGTTATGTATATTCGTCACACCTGTATACAGTGAGTACTATTGTCAGTTTTGTGCAGGTGATGAACTGTATTTATGCGTAATAATGATTTGTTCTTTTTCTTTTCTTCTTCTGTTATTATATTAATATTATTATTATTATTATTATTATTATTATTATTATTATTATTATATTATTATTATTATTAGTAGTAGTAGTAGTAGTAGTAGTAGTAGTAGTAGTAGTAGTAGTTAGTATAGATAAAGGACGGAAATTTGCATAGCTATTATCGTACCTGTGCATACGTTTCAGTTGGTTCCTGTGAATAGATTGCTATTCCATTCCAATGATATATTCCTTATTTTTGCTGAGTTGGCAAATAGTACACCAATGCCCTCCTTTCACATCTTCACGTGGGTTTTCGAATGACGTGTTACGTAATGATGTGTGTGGGATAAATGGTGACAGTGTATCCACACAACTTTGAGTCTTTCGGCTCTTATAAAATAGTGTAGTCTATCACTAAAGACTAGAGAGCATCTATTATCTAACCTTCTCTTGCCGTTGTTTCCTGTTGTTTTGATCCAAAAACAACACGTCATGAACCAAACAATAAGGTCATTGAAAGTTAGTCAAAGCAAATTGGCCATATTTTGAACCGAACTTTGGTCAGTTAATGCACGAAGGGGTGGCTTCGTTGTCTTTCTAATTGGATTCATTATTCACCTATATTGCCTAATTGGGATGATATTTATGTTCCTTGTTTGCAACATAACAGCATGAATTTAATGAAAAGAATTTAAGTTTATTATCTAATCTCTTATGGATGCGTCTTGCTGAGAGAAAAGAATTTAAACGAAGATTTTATTCTCGAATGAGGGATAAATATTTCTGAAACGGGAATTTAACTCATGAATACAAATTCTCTAATGCTGTTTGCATCATGCTGTGATAACGAGAGTTTCAGTGATAATCCGATTCTCAAATGATGGATAAGATTGGCCCTAATAAAAAGAAACTGACTGATAATTTTTAATTATCTTACAATAGATAAATCTTGGTGAGATGATATGAATTTAACTAATAAGCCAATGCTCTTCTTGAAGATGAGCTCGTGTGGATTCTCTTCCACTTTCTACCACATACATTTGATGGTGTATTTATGTAACCTGCCGAGCCAGTAGGTTATTAAACGTCGCTGACCTTTTTACAGCCACCCTAAGATGTTTCGTCAGAGTCATGCTAATACAACCCACTTTATTGGATGCGAACACAAGACCTTCAAGGATCATCTTGAGAGAGAGAGAGAGAGAGAGAGAGAGAGAGAGAGAGAGAGAGAGAGAGAGGAGAGAGAGAGAGAGAGAGAGAGAGAGAGAGAGAGAGAGAGAGAGAGCATAGTAGTACATTTAAGATCGAGCAACTAATTACCATTATTGATCGGGAACGAGCATAAAAAGAGAGGCCAAATATCGAAAATAGTTAATGAGGAGGAGCAGCAGTGACTCAGTCTTGGTAATCTTGATGACCCAAACGTTTATACATGAAATTTAATGTGGTTGCCTCTCTTGTGATAAAAAAAAAAAAAAACTCACAAAACGGCATTTTTAAGTAAATTTCAAGCCGTATAAATGATAAGTAAATACATAAAATGATAATGGAAGTACTTCCCCTATTTTTATATAACTCCACAAACGGACACGCATATTTATTAGACGAATAAAATGGCCCTCTTATCTCTTGGGGTTTTACATATATGTTAGATATAACTTGAAAATGTGTTGAGACATTCCATATATATATATATATATATATATATATATATATATATATATATATATATATATATATATATATATATATATATATATATATATATATATATATACATACATACTGTCATTTTGATTACGAAAGGGAAACAGCAAATTACGGAGTACCTTATCACTTACGAGTATATTCTTCTGCTCATCTTCAGAGGAAACAGACTTAAAGAACAGAGAGAAGTCATTATTACAGAGAGACACAATGAATAAAAACAATAAGCAACTTAAGTAATGGAAATTGATAATTTACAACAGTTTAGTAAAAAAAAAAAATAGTTGTCAAATGGAGTATCAAAAGATTTGGGGGGTAGTGGAAGTATTGGATGTGGTCAAAGAATGGATAAAAGGTATTTGTAAAGCGTGTTTGGGGTTAGATCAAGGGTGAAATACAGACGAGAACGCCAGATTTGAAGATGTGGGATAAATTACAATAAAGGTTATGTAATAATAATAATAATAATAATAATAATAATAATAATAATAATAATAATAATAATAATAATAATAGTAAACTATAAAAACATAAGCAACAACACAACAATAACCGTAATTCCAAGAAAAACTATTATTTATAATAGTAAACTATTTTTTACCATCGATAAAAATGACAGTGATATTTAAAAAAAATCAGTTTTTTAAACGGTATTATTTTTTTGTTAAATTATATGATCAGTGACAAAAACCATTACTTAAATTAATATTTCTATGCTTTATTAGGTAAATAGGTGCAGACACCAAGATGTTTCTCGTAATATTATCACCTCTCTTTACTAATGGAGAAGCATTATTCCAGTCAGCATGTGATTGCTATGATAATAATGATGTAACAAGGCACTGCAACCTTTATGATTTCAAACGTTAAATTTATGTCAACTGACTTGTAAATCAAAAGATTTACTAGTCTGTCCTACATAGTAATTATCAAAATCACTACACAAAATCATATACATTAGAATTGGAACCTATTTTTATTCAACATATTCCGAAAGGTATTTTCGTATTTAAAAACTTAATTGATACTTGCTGCTCTCAGTATCGATTTCTTAAACAGTGTAAACTTAGGATACCATATTGTTAGTTAGCTAGACACACACAAATGGATTTCATAAACGCATCTGACGCGGTTCTGTGTATGGCTAGGATCCCATGTTGGGATCCTAGCCTTGCAGAGAATCGCGTCACACATTCTCTCTCTCTCTCTCTCTCTCTCTCTCTCTCTCTCTCTCTCTCTCTCTCTCTCTCTCTCTCTCTCTCTCTCTCTCTCTCTCTCTCTCTCTCTCTCTCTCCAAACAGCCTTATCACAGATTATAAGCAGATATATAGTAACATTAATAAGAATGAAGTATCTCTTTTGACACTCTGTGACTTCTCCAAGGCTTTTGATAGTGTTACTCGCTCTCTTCTACTCCAGAAATTAAAAATGCATAACACTAATGACTTCTGGTTCTCCAGCTATATAATGAACAGCTATCAAGCAATCAACATAGATTCATACACATCTCCAAAAGAGGCAGTATAATTTGAAGTGCCACAAGGTTCTGTATTCGGTACTTTTCTTTTTAATTTTATTATAAATGACCTAAATGTTGTAGTAGTGGGTGGAATTATGGTTCAGTGTGCAGATGATGCACATTTCCTTCACACACAACCATTTGCGAAAGGGCATTCTCTTGTTCATCAGATGCAATCAACCATGTTGCGAGTAAGAAATTGTTGTAATGTAAATGACTTAAAACTAAACGCTAGTAAGACTCAGTTCATATTTTTGGGTCGAGACACAACAGTCAAAGAATACCTGGAAAATTAACATTTAAGGTAGGAACTACAAGTGTGAAAGTCTCTAAATATGTAAAAACTCTGGACCTGATTATAGACTCTTATTTGCAGTTTGATTAACATGTGGAGATATATGTGTACGAAAGCAAATGGACTATTATTTTTTTTTTATCATGTCAAAAATCATTTTGAAAAAAAAAGTAATAGTCATAGATGAGTGCTTGATTTTAAGCATATTTTCCTATGTGCAGTTCTTTGGGCATCATGTAATAAAACTTTAATAAAAAATGTGCAAGAACTTCAAAATTTAGCTGCCAATGTGGCTGATGGTAACGGAAGAAAGTATGATATATTAAGGATATGAGTTGTTTAAGGTAAATGAACAATTTAATTACGAAGTTTTATTGTTTATGTACAAAATTATAAATGGTGACCTGCCAAGATTGGTGGTGCCAAGAACTACCGAAGTCCACGCGAACAGGCTCCACGTGTCAGGCGAACTAAGTTATGGAACTCATGGTCAATCCACATTAAAAAAAAAAAAAAAATGCCTTGAATCACCTTTAAAAAAAAGAAGAGAAAAGTTATTTACAATTAAGTTATATGTAATATATTCTATGTAAATATATGTAAATATTTTGTATGTAAATAATTTTGTTTTTCAAGAATACCCACTGTAATTTTTTTTAGTGGACTAAAGGCATTATTATTACTCTCTTTTTGTCTCTCATCCATGGCTTACACTTTAGAGAATCGTTCGTAAAGATTGCAGAAGTTTTAATTAGAATGACTGAAAAAAAGAAAGTCGTTTTACGAAATAGCCCATTTTCCCAAAGCTCTTTAATGAAGAACGAGCTTTTTTGATCTAATATCATTTCACTGGATTGCAAAAATCATCTGTCTCTCTCTCTCTCTCTCTCTCTCTCTCTCTCTCTCTCTCTCTCTCTCTCTCTCTCTCTCTCTCTCATATATATATATATATATATATATATATATATATATATATATATATATATATATACAGGGAGTTTTCGTTTGTCACTGTCCTCTAGTTACGATGTTTTGTCGTTACGATGCAGGCACATAAGTTATTGATAAATTATTGATAAATTAATTTTTCGACCCACTTGATTTGTATGGTAAATAAAAAAATCGTGTGCTGAACAGATTGCGAGCTTGGCAGATGAATACACATCTAGTAGCACTGTTTTATACGTATATATCAAGTTAATGGCTTTATTTATATATTTGTGTATGTATTTGGTTATTTGAAGGAATTAGACTGAATTTATAAACAAAATTACCAAACACAAAGCCGTAAATACGATCTTCATGCAGAACAGTTTGTTGAGCGTGGTGGACGAGTAGGTAGTATTATGGCAAAGAACACTCCCTAAATGACTCTTTAGTATTGTGTATGAACGTTCCGTGAACCTTTATATATATTTCGTATTGTATACTGTAGCCTTTTTGCAAGTGTTGTTTCAGAACCTCCGACATTATTATTTTCTACGTATCAGTGTAATATATACGTACTTTCGTAGATGTGGTAAAAATATTTGTTCTTTATTTCTAAATTGTAATTTTATTTTTTTTTCTCTTGAAAATTTATAATATGAATTGCAGATATAATTTTCCGTGAGTACAAAACATTACAACCATATTTTAATGTTATTTTGGAGTAGAAGAATTTTTTTTTTTTAAGTGGACTCTTGTAACCAATAACAGTTTTCATTACAATTCCCGTGTTTCAATAATCTCTCCCGAGCTCAATTAATAACAGCCTTTCAACAAATACATCGTCAAACG
>JAXCGZ010009572.1:117500-122500 GCA_037179515.1 Halocaridina rubra
ATATATATATATATATATATATATATATATATATATATATATATATATATATATATATATATATATTATATTATATTTTATATATATATATATATATATATATATATATATATATATATATATATATATATATTATATTATATTTTATATATATATATATATATATATATATATAATATATATATTATATATATATATATATATATATATATATATATATATAGATATAGAGAGAGAGAGAGAGAGAGAGAGAGAGAGAGAGAGAGAGAGAGAGATTGTTTTATCCATCTTGATACAAGTCATGCATTGTTTTTACAAATAATATTTTGAAATATGGAACGATGCGACTTCATCTTGAAGAAGCGCCAAGAAGAGAGAGAGAGAGAGAGAGAGAGAGAGAGAGAGAGAGAGAGAGAGAGAGAGAGAGAGAGAGAGAGAGAGAGAGAGAGAGATCATGTCTCTTCCTACAAGTCCAACAGTTTATTGCAAATTGTATTTTGATACAGTATATGAATACATAGATATAATCTCTCATGGTTTTTTTTCTTTTGAATACGTCGAAAAGCATTTATCCAATAAATATTGAAGAGAAACTTATAATTTTCTATAAAACTATTGGACCTCTCTCTCTCTCTCTCTCTCTCTCTCTCTCTCTCTCTCTCTCTCTCTCTCTCTCTCTCTCTCTCTCTCTCTCTCTCTCTCTCTCTCTCTCTCTCTCTCTCTCTCTCTCTCTCTTTCTCTCTCTCGTTATGTATGTATTTGAGGAGACAATAGAAATGGGCAGTAAAACGTTATGCCTTACCATTGTTATGACTATTCTATAAATACATGGGAGAAGACATTCTTTTAGTGCATACATTGCTATGAATAAACCCACCTCTGTTGTTAATGGAAACAATATCTTTTGTGATGTGGGACATTCTAAGCTATCCTTTGATGAATTATGAAGTGTTAAGAACAGGTTTTCTTATGCATTATTTTAGTGAGTCTTTCATAGCCTTCCTTCCTCACTTACTGAAAACAGCGCCCAGTTTTTAAACCTTATGTGGTATGCATAGCGTATAATGGTTAGACTTTCTGGGAATAAAGAGAGATTGTGATAGTCGCTGTAAACTCAACAGGCTGCATGAGTGCACAAATGTCTTGGACTAGTGGGTGAATAATGATTGCCAACCTAGCCCTGGCCTTGAAAACGTTGAACTATAAACTCCAGCAAGGTTTGATGAGGTAAAAGGCAAAATCTGGGTTGTGATCTTTTTTGTTAAATAATACTTGAGGCTTTGAGATAGCAGTGCACTCTCACAAATGGGTAATCTCAAGGCTAATTTGATACTTAGGCCGCTTTCACACCAAAGTGGTACGTCGCACGTGGCATGCCACGTGGCACGCCATTTGAAAACGAACATCCGGAAATATATGAAACCTTTCACACAGAAGTGCGTGACACGTCCCCTGTGCCACGTGCGACTCGCGAGCCAGAGTGGCATGCGTGTCGCACGTGGCACATGGGACGTGTCACGCACTTCTGTGTGAAAGGTTTCATATATTTCCGGACGTTCGTTTTCAACTGGCGTGCCACGTGGCATGCCACGTGCGACGTTCCACTTTGGTGTGCAAGCGGCCTAACTGACTCTCTGCCTTTGAACTAATTTTGGACATATCTGCGGGAGTTTTAATCTATTTTGGCGTAAATGCTCTGTCTCTTTGGTGGGGGGATTTCGATTCCAGAACAGCTATAAAGTACGTTGTCTTTATCTTCGTGAGTTGGACAACGAGATAATCCCCACACGACTGACCCATCCATGCTCCCAGTCAAGGGACAGAACAGGCCCATGTTTCGTAAGAGACAGATTTATCCGTCTTGCGGATCTAAAAGATGCTTTTAAACACATAGACACACGAGCTCTCACACACGCTCGCATACACACACACACACACACACACACACACACACACACACACACACACACACACACACACACACACACACACACACACACACACTTGTATAAGGACGTGTGAAAATAATCTTGAATTGTTTTAAACATTATAATAAAAAAAATTGAGTATGTTAGAAAATATACTGACTATCAAAAGCATTTGTAGACATGGAGATGAAGATTTATTACACAGCTTAGTTTACGTTGTTCAGTCGTGTTTATTATTATTATTATTATTATTATTATTATTATTATTATTATTATTATTATTATTATTATTATTATTATTATTATTATTATTATTATTGAAACTCCAGTGGAATATCTTAAAGAATTAAAGAACTCAATATGACTAATAAAACAAAGATTAAATGGGAATACAACAGCATTTTAAGAATTCCATTTATTATAGCGCCTGTTAGCTCAGCAAGCTAAGCGAGCTCGCCATTAAGCCTGTGTAGATGGTGTCTCTGCTGAAGCAACTCTCACTTAAAAAAAAAAAAATCCCACGTAATTTGCTCCTTTTGCTGTAGTGAGGAGTTGGACAGTCTGGAAGAAGCCACGGTGCAGAATGACACTGCAAACCTCCTTCTTTGTACAAAATATTTACTCTTCTTTGATTACGTCACCTTGTACTCTGTGTTTAAGATTCCGGCTTTTAATAACTGTTTTTTTCTTTTTTTTTAGCAGTGAAAAAAGCAATTAGGAGGTTTTTGAGGAACTGTTAAAAAAGTAGCATGAAATTTAAAGTTGCGAAATCTTGGGAATATAGATAGATAGATAGATAGATAGATAGATAGATAATAATAATAATAATAATAATAATAATAATAATAATAATAATAATAATAATAATAATAATAAGAGTCAGCGATCATATTGGGGCATGCAATAAATATGGGGAGAAGAGTGTCATTGTAGTCCGATGCTGTTAACAAGATTAGAGGATGTATTTCAATAAAATTATTCAGAAATCTGTTAATATTTAATCAAAGAAACTAAGATAAAAACAATTCTTATTGATATTGTGCCCATTATGGGCGAAAAAAAACACCTTTCATATAGATGAAAAGAATAATTAAAAAAATATAAAGTATGAAACAAGTCCAGGCGGTGTAGGTGAGGTAATAAAAGGGTTGCCTCCTTTAATTAATGCTTCCTTCTCCCATAGCTAGAGATCCTCCGCCTACCGACTTCACTCCCGCTCCCACCACACATAATGTTAATTCCACAATTACTGACAGACTTCACCTCTCTATCAACAGTGGAATTCCCCTCCCCCCTTCCTGTAGCAGAGAATATCCCCACACCTCCTCCCTAGAAGCTTGCAACTTCTGCAGTCTTCTTCACTCCCACTTCCAAAGCAGACCCTCCTGCCCTACAGAAACAGCTAGCTCTGGAAACAATTGGAACAATTTTCTCCACAGTTCCCAAGCCACACCATATTTCCTTGGACTGATCTGTGCTGTCGGATGGTACAGTTGAAAGTGCAATCTTCTCACCCGACACGGAACCAGTGGAAGGGGGTTTGGTTGGATGCAGATTTCCTTATCGCTCCAGCTGCTTGGTATGTAATTGCATGGTGTCCTATATACGGTGAATTTACCAGAGTGAACTAAATGAAGTCCTAACGTGAGATTTTGGGATCTTTACTAAGCGAGACTAAAAGCTTATCTTCCAGAACTGACACACCGTTTTATGTCCCACAATTATTCTCCACTCGAATGGGAGTCGCCTCAATCATGTTGGAGTTGGGGTATTAACTCTGGATGCCCTTCTCATTCCCCGTGGTTGGACTGAACCTGCGTTAGTTGCTTACCGTCCCTTGTACTATAACAATAAGCTTCGGTGGCTTAATATGTTATTGCTACACCTTTGAGAATGAGATTAAGGCAATATTGATAACTTCAACTAGTCTCTGGACTTCAAGTTTACATTATTATTATTATTATTATTATTATTATTATTATTATTATTATTATTATTATTATTATTATTATTATTATTATTATTATTATTATTATTATTATTATTATTATTATTATTATTATTATTATTATTATTATTATTATTATTATTATTATTATTATTATTAACAAATGTGATGCAATGACATATTTTTAAATGTCCTGGGTGTTGAGGAGAAGAATTAAATGAATTCGCTGGCCATTGCTGGGTTGGAGAGGGGGTAAAAGGGTGATTAATGGTCGCAGTGGCGTCCTTTCATCTGTGTATTTGCAGTAGATGATCCAGTTCACCCTCTTATTGCAGCTTCTTTGGTTCAGTGGACAAAGCTATGGCGATCTAATCTAGAGTTCTCAGGTTCGATTCCCGACAAGGAAGGGAGATTTTTTAAATTATTATTATTATTATTATTATTATTATTATTATTATTATTATTATTATTATTATTATTATTATTTGAATTCAAGATATTTCTGAAATAATTAGCCAATTACTGAATATATATTATGTAGAGACGATTGTGTTATCTTTTTTGACTTTAGTGTTAATGACCTTTTATCTCTCTCTCTCTCTCTCTCTCTCTCTCTCTCTCTCTCTCTCTCTTCTCTCTCTCTCTCTCTCTCTCTCTCCTCTCTCTCTCTCTCTCTCTCTCTCTCTCGTTCTGCTATCACAAGTTACCACAGCAAAAATTTGAAAAGAAGATGAAAAAGACTCGATGAGTACCTTAAAATATGCCGGAAGAGCCAAGACTATAATTCAATGAACTAGTCTAACAACTGCACTATCTCTCTTGCTAGGAAAGAATAAAAGCTTGCTGAGTAATGGCTGTAAAGACAATGTGCCACGAACAAGTTCAAATAAATCTATCTGTCTCTTTGTTTGAATTTCTTATTGTATTTGGTAGGCTTGTATTAATCAACTTATCTATCTTTATCAATTTACTAGTCTGTCTTTCTCCATATGTTTGTCTGTTATGTGACTGCTTAATATTCTAACTGTCTGTCCATCTGTAGATCTGTGTATCTACCTGTCTATATATCTATCTATCTGTCTGGCTATTTATGTTTGATTATTTGTTTTTTCAGATTACATTAT
>JAXCGZ010009572.1:127500-131286 GCA_037179515.1 Halocaridina rubra
ATTAAAGTCAAAAACATCGATGCTTTCTATTGTGTTCGTCTCTACGCTGTGCGTTGCCGAGCGCAGCAGTAGTGATGCGCAGAAGCCCCAACTATGCCAGTCATGGCACCGAGGTCATGCCAGGACTTTACGTGTTTATTGTACCGTACACGTGTACGCCTGTATACAGATAGCTGAGGGCTGTACGGGTTGATTTTGAATCCTTTGTGGTTTTGTGTTTATTTTGTATCCATCATGTGTGTGTATATTGGATACTCTTTTTCATCAGGTTGTTTATGAAAATTTTATTCAATTTATCAGTGCATGAATGTGTTTTTTGTTTGTAATAGTATGTTTTGCTTTTATTTTTTATAAGCTCGACTGATCGCTTTTTATTGTATTTTGTTTATGTACTGTGATGAATTACGGGTCCTGTTATTCATGATACGTTTTCGGGAGTCGAATTACCTGAAATAAATAACAGAAATACAAGAGCTATTAAAAAAAAAAAACAGCTTTATGAACAAGATTAGTTATGGTATATTTTATAGTTCTTTCCTTATCAAGTGATTCTCTCTCTCTCTCTCTCTCTCTCTCTCTCTCTCTCTCTCTCTCTCTCTCCTCTCTCTCTCTCTCTCTCTCTCTCTCTCTCTCTCTCTCTCTCTCTCTCTCTCTCTCTCTCTCTCTCGGGTTTATATATATATATATATATATATATATATATATATATATATATATATATATATATATATATATATATATTATATATATATATATATATATATATATATATATAAAGAATCTCACTATATACATTTTGGAATAGGATACTAGAAATAATAATAATAATAATTATTATTATTATAATTATTATTATATACCTGGCATTTTTAACTATAATGCTAACGTCAAATTACCCCCTACCAGAAGAGAGTTTGAAGGCAAACCACTTATACTATCTCGCTGTGTAAGAGGCAATGTAAAGGCATCCGCTTTTCGTCCCCTGGCGCCAAGGTGGGACTATTTATTTTGGGTGACGAGTTGAGAAAACTAGTTGTTGTTGAGCCTTCGAAGAGGCCGCTTGGCAGGAGGATTTATTGGGTAGAGATCTCTTCTAAATGTAAATTAGATATTAAAGATACATAATTACCCTTATCAATTTCAAATATTCTTGCAATCAAGAAAGGTTTTATATTTAATATAAATAATATAATTATATTATTATTGTATACGCAGACTGAACTTTCCAAGCTTGTCCTAGATTTTCAATAAATAAGATATATAATAACACCATCAAAAGGAAAAATAGAGAAAACGTATTATTCCCTGCAGCAACTTATAACATATTTGAGGCAGTATATGAAATGTGTTTAAGATTTTTTTTTTTTAAATGCTTAATCGTAAACGCTATCCTATCCAGCTTATAACCAACACTTTTATGTGTTTTTTCTTCTTCTTTCTGGTTGTTCAAGGTGAGAGACTAAACATTTTCGTACTTACCGAATCAAGTGAATGTGATGCATAATCAATTTCTTTCATATTACCAGATTATTTGAACACATGTATTTCCTTTGCATTTTTATACAAATTAGTAAATCTCTCTCTCTCTCTCTCTCTCTCTCTCTCTCTCTCTCTCTCTCTCTCTCTCTCTCTCTCTCTCTCCTCTCTCTCTCTCTCTCTCTCTCTCTCTCTCAAGATGGAATAAGGCAGATTAGTAACTCGGAAATGTTCAGGAAACTAATTTTCCTAAAAGATCGCTTATTATTATTATTATTATTATTATTATTATTATTATTATTATTATTATTATTATTATTATTATTATTATTATTATTATTATTAACATTTAGATTTTAAAACTTATTGAGGATATCTATATGCATGCATGCATATATAAACACATACACGCATACACACATATACACACGCACACACACACACACACACACTCACACACACACACACACACACACACATATGTATATATATATATATATATATATATATATATATATATATATATATATATATATATAAAAGTGTGTACATGTATGTATGTATGTATGCATGCATGCACGCATGATTGTATATAGACATCCTCAGTCAAGTAGCATTATTCGCTTTTGTAATATGCATAATACTTTCATAGCAGTGGTCATACTCAATAAGTGAATACCAACATAGTGATCCTACACCCCGAAAGAGGAATTTTACATATGTCGTTTTCTATTGGACGGTATGTGCATATATGGGGGGTATGACGCGACTAAGAATGTGCCTTGTCGGTGGGCGGGACTACTTAATTGCTATTAATCCTGAACAAAAGAGAGAGAGAGAGAGAGAGAGAGAGAGAGAGAGAGAGAGAGAGAGAGAGAGAGAGAGAGAGAGAGAGAGAGAGTACTGATATCAAGTGAGAAGATAAGAACTGATTAGAGAGAGAGAGAGAGAGAGAGAGAGAGAGAGAGAGGAGAGAGAGAGAGAGAGAGAGAGAGAGAGAGAGAGAGAGAGAGAGAGAATACTGATATCATGTGAGAAGAAGAGAACTGATTAAAGAGAGAGAGAAAGGGAGAAGTAGTTGATGCCCTACCACTCGGCTATTGTAGCCACGAAATACTCTTTGTTAACAATTTAATCGTAGTATTTAGCATAAGTTTGTTCTCGGTAGCACTTACATCGACGTCATTGCCTTTGTTACTCCAATATATATTCAACCTTAGATATATATATATATATATATATATATATATATATATATATATATATATATATATATATATATATATATATATATATATATATATATATATATATATATATATATATATATATATATATATATATATATATGTATGTGTGTGTGTGTGTGTGTGTGTGTACTTTCCTAATGTCGACAGCAGCCATGTAGTATTTTGCACATGGCACCAGCCGCCCGTTGCGATACTACAGCTGAAGGTTTTTTTGAACTTAAGTAGGGCTGTCCAGGACAGTTCGATGTTAAGTCTACCTTCAGTTACGGTTCTTTTTCTATGCCTACGTCAACACTGAATATTCTTGGATATTCGTTACAAACCTCATATTATCCCTTCACATCTGACAAGTCATTACACTCTCCATTTGTGTTTCTCTTTATTTTATGTATTCTTCGTGCCCAGACCTGATAAGGGCTGTCTTCTTTTATTATTTTTGGCCCGTCCTAGTGTCACAATCATAAAAAAAAAAAATAGTCTTTTTAATGCTAAAAGGCTAGGTTTGGTTGGGTTAGGTTGGGTTGCGTTGAGTTGGTTTGGTTGGCTTAGGTTTATATATATATATATATATATATATATATATATATATATATATATATATATATATATATATATATATATATATATATATATATATTTTTTTTTTTTTTTTATTTATTTATTTATTTAATTTTTTTTTTATTTTTTTTTATTTATTTTTTTTTTCAGATTTATGTCATTCGCTGCTGAAGACGGCATGTTGGCCGTAATTGGCAAACAAACAAAATAAGCAAACAAACAAAGGAAGCAAGCAATAATCAGGCTTCATGATAACCTGCACATCTTCATATCATGTGGAAGCCATTTTTTTATCAGGGAAAATGTCGAGGATTACGAGATTGTCGCCTCTTCGTTCCCTTATCCTTTTAGCTGGCTCTTATGGAAGAGAATTTGGGGATGTCATTTTTTGACCCTCACCTAAAAAATACAACTTTAATTCGTCTTTTTCAATGCGAAGGGAGTATTAGAGCCGTATTTTATCTCGCCATCAGGGATATTGCTATTATTCGCCACCTAAGAT